>ML180639.1:0-10969 GCA_004369135.1 Dendrothele bispora CBS 962.96 | reverse complement strand
TAGATTGGTCAGTCCTCTTTCCTTCATCAAGTATATTGAGATTGAATAAATTAATACAGCGCATAGGCAAGATATTGAGGAAGACTCAAATACAGTCATGCAAGACAACAGCTCATAAAATTCAAAATATTATGGAAAGAAAGAGTATGTCATAGTACAAGTCAAGTGGAATTCCCTTCTGTATGCTCTGCTTCTAGTGTTATAGTTGCAGGTGCATTAGATTGAGATTCTGTCATTGGCCTGTATCCTTCAGAACCACTTGCTTGATCTGAGGGAGAGCCGATTGATTGTGACGAATGCCTTTCTTCAGCAATGGCAGGCCTGTCATTTTGGGCTGCTGCTATGACAATAATAAGAACTGGGTATAATGCCTAGTGAATATCAGGACATCAGAATCAATTTCTAGAAAAGAGGGTATGTAACCCACCGAAATTTGTGGTATTGCTACATCCAAGAATTGGAGAAGAATGCTATCTGTATCATATTTGAATGATATTATGGTATAAACTATCTGCACTTGATATTGGTCAAGATGAAAACAATCACAATTGTTCTTTGTCTCACCCACAAAATGCAATAAATCGATCCAGATTCAACCAGTAGCAATAGAACTTTCTGTACCCTTTTGGATGATACCATGTCATTGTTACTCAGACTCCTTTTAACATCTTGGTAATGATACCTGTAAAACTACTTGTTATTGTCCAAGATCTTGCTTTGAATTTGACGGACTTACCATGTCTTGCACCCAATGAGAAGAGTGACAATTATGTTTGTGACAAAAAGTGGAAGGCTCAAGATTAAGATGTTGAATTTTGAGGTCGAGACACTGGAATTTTGCACTGCTTTTGCTGTATCAAGCCCTCCATCCACAAAAATCCCAGCTGCTCGTGATGGAGTGAAAACTTGTGATAATGCACCTAGGGCATATACTCACTGAAGGAACTAATCATGCAGAATAATAGTGTAAGTCGGACAGTGAAACTTTCTGGAAACAAGATCCAAGCTCTCCACACTGCCATCCCATTACTGATGATATACTATCACATTATTGAGCTTATGATCAACCATGAACAGCCTTTGAACAAAAGACCTTACATTGAGCCTGTCCATAAAAATTGGAATAACAGTCATTGTTAATACTGTGTTCAACTTGTCAGAGTCTGGTGGATTCAAACTCATTGATGGGAGCCGCTGGATGTAAACTTCTAAGGTGCAGATAGCAGAAATTGAACTGGTCAAAATCATAAGGCCTATGAGAAGTGGTGACGCAGTCGAGTGATTTGATCCGGACATCTTTTTGAGGCTAATTGTGGTCATTCAAGTTTGGGTTTATATCGGGGCATAAATTTGGCTGAAGGAATGGGCGTACGCACAGTAACAAATAAAAGACTGTAAGGGCGAGCGTTGTGTAAATGCCATACAATACAAAAGTCAATGCCACTTCTCCAAGCCATTCCTTGATAATCAGGAGATCGCTGTCAGAAAAAGGTCGGGATTGCATTGAAGACATGAATAACTAGACACAGAGAGAGGTATGAGAGAAGCATACTTGAAGGTGTCCTTTATATTTTGGACTTTTGACTCATGCTACTTTGCGAACAGTTCGATCAAATCATTACGACTAATCCCGAGTCTTAACTTTAAGTTTGAAACAAATGTATATGTCTGTTGTGAGATGAATGAACATAGATCAGGAGGTTAAAAGACATGTCGCGTAAAGTAATCGTGTGGGCGAAGACCAAACTCATGGCAGGCATCGCCATTGGTGAACGAATCGAGACGAGCTCGTTTATTTCTATATGATCGTTTCAGGACAATCTTCAATAGTAACAGAATAGATGGTTTCCAAAAGTCTGCCCAAGCTCAACTGCCACACCCCGCACCATACTTATTTTCAACTTGAATCTAAAGAAGAAGATCAAATTAGGCGGTTAGCACCGTAGAAAATGTGAAGAGAGTAAAACGATCAAAAGACAAACAGGTCAATGCAGTGTAAAAAATAGTACGCTGCTAATAATATAGCCGGACATAGATCAACCAGTCTCCCAGCATCTTGTTGAACACTCGAAGCGTCATATGGCCCCGGCAGTTATCACATACATGACTCTTCGCAACAATGCAAATATTAAGGTGGGATCTTCGTTGCTCACCTCAATTCCGAGACTAATATCTCGTACCGTTCTTCTCCCGGGTCCAATTCTTCTAATTCATTTTCATCAATCTCATTATCAATCCTCCTCTCTCCGAACCCATGATCGCCCGTTGGTGTATGGTAAGATACGAAACGGTATGCAGAGTGTACTAACACTTATATCAGACTATTATTGAAGAATCAGTGAAGGGGATCATCACAGGCGATGATTCGACGAAGAAGATGAGAAGGTAACGTTGATGAGTATGGGTTATCCATCCGAGATGACCATAGGTTACTCGCTATCCTCGTTCCCCGATATTGAAGAACAACTTTAGATTCTGCATCTTTCTCAAGTTGTACAAGTTGATGAATGCCTGGTTACATCAAATCAGTTTTCCTAGCCATGGATTGTGTGTTTGCCATAAAGAGAACATGGTAACTATGCCTGCCAAAGACACAGCAAAGAAAAAACAGAAAGAAAAGAGAACGGAACAAGGGACAACCAAGGTGAGGACGCACGTGTGGAAGGATTTGGACTCTCATCTCACCCTACTCAATGCAACTTTCTTGTAAATCTCATGATCCTGTGCTGACGTTTCATCGATCATCTTTCATGACACTCCACAATGCAACGACCAGCATGATGCCTATTGCGAAACAGAAGATGCGGGAGCCTGGATACATGTGAGGAGGTAAGCGATGATGGGGAAGTGATACGGCTTTGAAATCTGGAATCATAACCCAAGGGCATTTGACGAATTGCTGATACCCTAGTAAAACGTAGAGTCCGGTGGAGAGACAGAGGTATATCCTATTGGTTATAATCGAGTCAGAGAGAGGATCGAGGCCTTTAAGCGGAGAAACATAGACGAAGTGGCCGCTCGTTGTATATTCCAATGCATTGGTCTATCCCTGACAATCTATAAGCACAGAAAGAGCGGAGTGGACAGCAATACTCATACCGCCGAAAACATAAGTTCAGAACAACGAAACAAGCGCAGAAAAGACTTACAGGACGATGATGGTCATACTTCATCACGCAGCGGATACGTATCTGACAGTGATGCGCTCTCCTTGTTGTATCGTCTTATTAGACGCCAAATCTTTCGTTCAACAGGACAATGCGACTCACCTCGGGCTTCATTTGCCCACACTTCCTACACTTGGTAACATTCGTCCTCTCCGTCCTCTCATCCCCTCTGAAACCGTTTTCTAAGGACAATAGTGTACGCATAGACCGCTTTCAAGTTGATGAAGCCCATATAAGCTGCTTGAGAAACGTTTTGGGCGGTTGTGGACCTTCCGCGAGTCGACAAAACAAGGAAGCATCGTACGAGGTAATAGTTGAGTGGAGACCCTGGGCCGAAAGCTCCGGAAAAGGAAAGTTAGCGACGGCGGAGTTCCGGCATAGAACCGGCCAGTGAAGCAACTCATTCTTCTTCGGCAGAATGCGAGTATCAATTCTGACCTCGCATCCACTAACCGCCTTTGACCGATTGCACTGATCCTCACATCTACAAACCCACAAGCTATGGTCCAATTTTCTCCTCATTCTGCTTCCACACATTGTCCAACCGGAGTCCCCGGAGTAAGAACCATAATCGACGAGTCATAGCCATACTGGCTTCATCATCCTTTTCCGACACATGCTATCGGTAATCTTTATTCATAAATTTGAATACTTTCTGTTGCTATCCTCTTGAAAATGGGACTCGTTCCTGTGACCTGATGCATTGGGAAAGTAACCATAGCCCCATCGTCGGCTTATGTATTGCTTTTGCGTTGAACTGTTCTTGAAAACATGACATAAATTAATATATAGGACAGGTACTTAGGCACGTTTGGCTTGGTCGCATCCTTCTCCAGCACGTCCTTCCCCAAGTTTTTCCCATCCTTGAACATAAGAGCGGCCTTCCAGCTATCCTGTCAATTAAATTGGGTCTGTGAAAGGCGCAATAGAAGGTGGAATAAAAGTGAAATTTGACTAGGTTCTGATTTTTTACTTGCATAGGAGCGTCGGACACATGTGGAAGATCTATCTTCTTGTCCTCTGCAAAGAATTGAAGCAGTCAGTATCCTCTGCTGAGTGTAGTGAGTGTATTACTAGACAGCCCGTCCATTCATGTTCTTCTCCAATAGCAGCCACAGCAATACGACAAACTCTTCTTATGGTCCGAGTTTTTTCATGTGTCAAGCGGACGACAATGAAGACTCTATGTGTGGTAGTATCTCGGTATGTTGAATTCTGCGTGTCGCATCTGCGTGCCACCTGCGTGTCACCTGCGTGTCTGCGTGCCCCTGCGTGCCACTCAATTAATGAGATTTGAAATTCAATTTGAGGTCTCCCACGCATTGTCAAGGATGAGGAATTGTCCCAAAGTAAGTTTACCTTGGAAATATCGTTGTAGATTGTGATACAGGACCACTGCTCTTTTTAATCTCTGGACTTGAACGATGATTCATTTTACATTGTCCATGTCCCGTCGTTTATTGATAAAGTAATTTGATTTTGTGAGAATTTTAACCACCTGCGAGTATGGCCATTTGGGGATCCAAATTGATGGCATAGAGCCATGGTATAAGGCTTCTTGTGGCTGTTTCAATTCTTTTTCACGCGTATGACTTGCCCCCACTTTTGTCAAGTTGCAGTGAGCTTTGTCTGTCGGAAAAAATGCAAAATATGTTTTTGCCATTTACCGAGTCCTGACCCAAAAATGTGCTTGAAACTGCTGATTCAGCTTGGCACGGGAAGTACTGACTTAACATTTATCCAACTCCTGACCCAGTATAGACCAGGTGGGGACTCAGCATTTTACAACACCGTATGTAGCATTACCGTACAGCCAATCTAGCATTTTTTGTCAGACCTAGCAACTGCTGATTTAGCATTTGCCAGTTTGTAGCAACTACTGGTTTAGCATTTGGTGACAACTACTGATTTAGCATTTTGCGGCAACTACTGATTTAGCATTTTGCGACAACTACTGATTTAGCATTCTGCAGCAACTACTGATTTAGCATTTGCCAGTATGTGACATTTGTTGGTTGAGCATTTCGTGGCAACTGTTGATTTAGCATTTTTGTGGTGTGGCAAGTACAGAACCATTGGATCATGAAAAGGAGTGGGCCATCGCTTTGCGTGGCAAATACGAGGCCGTAACTGCCGGTCCGGGTGATTCGATGTAATGTCACATTATCACATACTAAATGGAGATTGTACATGGCTACTGCACAGCCATCAGCGCGAGTCGACTTTAGTAAGGACGAGTCCTCCTTTCAGTCGGCCTCGTAATGAAGTATTCAGCATATACATTTGAAAAAATATCTAGGGAAAATAGCAACACTACTGCATTACACTTTCAAGTTTCAAGATCATCTAGACCTCTTTTCAACTCAGTTCTTTGGCTTCAGAAACTGGATCTGAGGATACAGGCACATAACTTCTGGCACCCCATTCCTCTGCAGGGAGATGATCATACTTGGTAAAAGTTCACGGTGAGAAAGTCAAGTCCTGCTTTGAACATGCATACCTATGTTTCAGAGCTGGTTCTTTGTACCCTTCAAACATTGACTTCTGCACTTCTCTTCTGGAGTCATTTTCCTGGGTCTTTTGTGTGAAACGAGCGCTTGGTAAGTAAACCTCAGTCTGACCACGAATATAGGTCAACACGACTGAGGGTGCAAAAGTCCAGTAATAGGTATATAAGGATAATCAAACAAGAGTCCGGGAAACAAGAGAGAGTACAAGATCGGGAAAGTAAGGACAATGAATAATGTAAACGGTAATAATAAATCAGTAACGACAAGACGGTAATAAGATCAACTTGAGAAATAAAATCAAGGGTATAATACCTGGAACAAGCCAGGTCTCCTGCGGCATCGATCACCCTTCCTTCAACATTTTGCTCAAGTATCAGCTTCTTGGGTACTGGAATCCTTGTTAGTTGATCTTCAAAATACCAAAAGCTTACCTTGAATAATCTTCAGAATCTATTTCTTCTTCCTTTGCACCCCTTCTGATCACGAAAATCTGAGCTCTTAGGACTGGGATGATTTGTTAACATTTCATAAGTAACATTTCTCCTGCTAGTCTGATCTAGCATTATTTCATCCCTATATGTAACTACTGATCAGTGATTCAACATTTCACAAATACAACATTTGACTAGCAAGTACTGACTTGACAGTTCATAAGTAACATTTCTTCTGCTAGTCCTGATCTAGCATTTCATCACAACATGTAACTACCGATTTAACATTTCACATAGGTTGTCCTGTTGAAGTCTCTTATTTATTTCTGAAAGAATCCTATCAGGGAGAGTATAAGAAAAAGTCAATAAGGGATCTGGAGCTCAGAAGTAAGCTTGACCATTAACATACCACAAATACATTTTTATATGGATTTCCTCTAGCAACAAAAAGAAGTTAGATGTGGTTATTCAGACATACAAGTTGGGAAGGGGTTTTTATTATTGGGAGGAAATAATGAATGAATGAAATTGATCACTCTGTACACCTTCATTCAAATTTTTACATGCAAAAGTTGTTCAGTCCTGCAAGACAAATACTAAAATTTTAAGATCTTTCATGCATTTATCCTAAAACTACCTGTTCTCTATGATTAAGGGGTCAAACAATCCAATAAACTGAATGAAAACAATAAATCTAAAAAACAGACTAAAAAGTTTGATCTTTTTATGACTAACATTGAAATCAACAGTCAGTTCTCTGAGATTGAGCATTCAAATACATTGATACATTATAACTGATTCATAGTTTCCAGAAGTGGCAAAAAGAATATCAACTCTTGATTAAGATAAAACACAATAAACCTCAAAAATTCGGGTTTTCCGTGAATAAAACCATTCTGAACTGCCAATGCAAAGCTTACGGTGGTCTCTGTGAAATAATCATGTTAATTTAACAGTGCTGACAGATGTCTATCAATGAGTAGGTAGAAGCTCAGCACATGCCACAAAGTAATGAAAACAATGTTGCTAAGTATATTAAGTATAAGAGTAGAGAAATGAATAGACAGAGACTATGTGTAAAGTGTCCAAGAAGAGTCATATCTCACTGTTTGCATATTGTTGAGTGACTCTATCTGAGGTTCTGACATTGAAGTAATCTTTTATAGACAGTAACTGATAGCCTCTACAAGTTTCACATTTATTTACAAAATGCCGCATGCGTCATTGCGTGACGATTGCTATTACTTAAAGGAACGGCTGTGAATACAAGTCATGGGTTTAAGAACACAAAATAAACAGAATTGCGTCCATTTATGTGACCTGCAGGCGACACGCAGGTGACACGCAGGTTGGCACGCAGGATCACATGACCTGCATGTCAAACGAAAAATCTGCGTGCCGCCAAATTAATCTGCATGCTATTTACAATTTTCGCAGGGCTCAATCAGTACAATTTTTGATATAGCTTGATACTGCATGCTATCTAATACTTCTAAGACTAATACTTTGAAAAAAACCTTTCCAGTTAACGGGGAAAATGAAATAAAAAATTTCACTGACACGCAGGTGCACAGCCACCGGCACGCTGGCATGCAGGGTGACACGCAGAATTCACGCCACCGGTAGTATCTCTCCTTATGCGGACTCTGATTTCTTTCGGCTTGATTGTGTTGCGATTGCGTAGACTGATGAATGAGTGGATCCCGTCTCTCCACTCATATGGTACTTACACAAGGACGATCCGTATCGGGACCCAAAATATCGTAGGTTCTAAGTCAATGGAGAAACCTTTGAGTACCCAAGATCTTCGTAATGCTATAGCTCACTCTCTGCGAAGTACTAGGTGATGTTGATTGCAGTGTGGGTGTGTGCTGGTTAATTTGCGTCAGCTTCAAGTTTAATCGACTCATTTGCTCCGTTAAATTGCCTCTCAAGCTCTATGAAACTCCGTAGTAAATACTAGACAGTAACATTTTGGTTGCTCTTCAGTACTTTTATTCGAGACAACTTAGATTGGTTTCAGAGTACGTCATTAAACATAAGTAGTTAGATTACTAGTTCAAGAATTGAATAAATGAATACAGTGCATAGGCCCGTTTAAAGAAAAGATATTTAGGACAAATTTAGGAAGAACCAAATACAGTCATGTGAGACAGTAGCCCATACAATTGGAAATATTTCTCATATGGGAAGAGAGACTATGTCATACAAGTCAAGTTAAATCTCCCCCTGTATGCTCTGCTTCTGATGTGGTAGTTGCAGCTGCATTAGATTGAGATTCTATCATTGACCTGTGCCCTTCAGAACTACTTGCTTGACCTGAAGCAAATTGAATTGATTGTGATAAAGACATCTCTTCAAGGGTGGCAGGCTTAGCATTTTCAGCTGCTACTATGACCACGATAAGAACTGGATATAATGCCTAGTGAATTTCAGCATCAGTATTATATATTTTTATAAAAGAGAGCATAGGACTCACTGAAAGTCCTGGTGCTGCTGCTTCCCAGCATTGGAAAACAGTGCCATCTCCAACATATTTGAAAGAAATTATGATATAAACTATCTTCACTTCATGTTGGATAGAACAGAAACAAAAACAATTATTCTTTTACTTACCCACAAAATGCAATACATTGATCCAGATTCAACCAACAGTAATAGAATTTTCTGCACCTTGCTGGATGATGCGCCAGTGTTACTCAGGTTTCTTTTAACATCTTGAAAATGATACCTGTAAAATCACTTGTTATTATCCAGGATCTTGCTTTGAGTTGGATGGCCTCACCATGTTTTATACCCAATGAGCAGAGTAGCAATCATGTTTGTGGCAAAAAGTGGAAGGGCCAAGATCAAGGCATTGATTTCTGAGGTATTAAGATCCACATTTTTCACCTTTTGTGCTGCACTAACCCCTCCATCTACAAAACCTCCAGCTGATTGTAATGAAGTTAAAACTTATGATAATACACCTAGGATATATGCTCACTGAAGGAACCAATAATGCAGAACAATAGTGTCAGTTTGACAGCACGACTCTCTGGGAACATGATCCATGCTCTCCACACTACAATCCCATCACTGATGATATACTATCAAATTAATGAGTGTGATCAACCATAGAACATACTCTGAACAAAGGACTCTCCTACAATAAGCCTCTCCGTAAAGGTCTGAATAAGGTACATTGTTGTTAATATGGTGTTTACCTCTTCAGAGTTTGGTGGATTAAAACTCAATGATGGGAGCTGCTGAATAGCTGCTTCTAAGGTGCAGACATTGTCAAGTAAGGAGGCCAAAAGCATAACTCCTGTGAGAAGTGGCAGTGTAATTCTGGTATTCAATCCAGAAGCCCTTTTGCAGCTAATTGTGGTCATTAAAGTTTGTGTTCATATTAGGGCATAAACTCGGCTGAAGGAATGGGCAATCAACCTACGCACAGTACTAAATAGATAGCTGTAAGGGCAAGTGTTGCATAGACACCATACAATACGAAACCTATCTCCATTTCTAAAAGCCATCCTTTGATAAACAAGAGATCACTCTCAGAAAGAGGTCGAGATTGCATCGAAGACATGAATGGCTAGGAGGAGAGAGGAGAGAGGAGTGTGAGAGAAGCATACATGAAGATGTTCTTTATATTGTGGACTTTTGAACTATGCTACTTCGTGAACAGTTGGATCAGGTTACTTAAATTTAAGCCCGACACAGATTTGCACCTGTGTAGTGAGCTGAACATGGATCAGGGGGTCAAAGATACAATGTAGAGAGTGTGATGGTGTAGGCAGAGACGAATTGAGATGAGCTCATTCTTTCTGTATTGTTTCAAGACAATCTTCAATATAGATATAGATAGTTCCCTCAAACCTGTCCAAGCTCAACCGCCGTATTATTTCCAACTTGAATCTAAAGAAAGATCAAACAGGCAGTTAACACTTTACAAAACGCGAAGATAATAAAACGACCGGAAGACAAAATTAGGTCAAACATGGCACTACCAATACTGTATAGCCAGACAAAGATCAACCAGCCTTTCCCAGCATCTTTTCGAATACTCGAAGTGTCATATGGCCCCGGTAGTCACCATCACATACACGAATCACAACAATAGAGGTCTTGCGCAGAGCCAACCAATGCCACGTGTGGCTTATTAAGTGTGCGCGCGTCGGTTGGCAGTGGTTGGTTGCGCTAGCCAACCACTCTCCGTTTTATATGAAGAGCAGCAGGAAAAAAACAAGGGCTCGTGAGTATAACGAGGACACCTCAAATATCCCGGCCCGCCACTTCAGTTGCCTCAATATCGACTTGGGACAGTATATTTCCTTACAATCTTTAGCTTCCGGCGTTTTCAGGCGTTTTCTTCCTTACCTGGGTCACGTGACTGATCCCACGCTCCTCGGTGCCTCCTGGAACTGCTACCAGTCTCTTCGTGTATTTATTCATCATCTACATTTTCTAGTAGCTCTAAAAGAAATTTTCTGAACAATACAAGCTGTTTGAGAGTGATAGACTTCACAGAGTCACAAAAAAAGGGGTATCTGTGTATGGTTGGCTAGCGCAACCAACCACTGCCAACCGACGCGCGCACACTTAATAAGCCGCACGTGGCATTGGTTGGCTCTGCGCAAGACCTCTAATATGAATATGTATTGAAAATTAAAAGATCTTAGTTGCTCACCTCGGTTCCAAGACTGATATCCCGTACCGATCTTCTTTCCAACCCTTATACTTAAATCATTCTCATCAATCTCATCATCAGTCAATTCCTTCCCTTATTTGACCCATCGATGTCTTTGGAAACCTTCCTTATGAGGCCGTGATCAGCCGTCAGTGTATAGTAGTAGTATACGAAACGGTATGAAGG
>ML180638.1:933-10981 GCA_004369135.1 Dendrothele bispora CBS 962.96 | reverse complement strand
TAACTTGCCGGTTGCCTTCTGGGGAGCTTTGCGACATTGCACTTGTCAGCAAACTGAAGGTTTCGACCAAGTGGAAGCCAAAGACAGTTTGGGACAGCTGCGTTGTTTATCAGGAACAGAGAAGGCCACGAGTTGAAGAAACTCACGAGTATTCATGAGTGCACTCGTGGGAAACTCATGGGAAACTCGCACTCATGAGTGCCCCTCACTCTCAAGAGTATTTTTTCACGAGTGCAAGTATTGGTTTCGATGAATTCAGAAAACTCGTGAGTATTCGTGAGTACTCCAAATTTAAAATAATGTATTTCATTGGCAAAATGGACATCCTTTTAACCTTACATTGTTGTTTAAAGTCATGTAGTAATCTGAAAAAGCTTGAAAACTGTAAGGACTTTGGAGGACTTTGGTTCTGCTGACCCACTTTTACTCACTTGTCCATCAACTGAGGGAGGTGTACAATGTGTTACACTGAGTCTGTTGACCTCAAACTTGAAATTTGAGCTTTTGGAAGTGGTTACTCTCTATGAAAATTGTAGGTAAAGAGTTTGGAGGACTTTGGGTTTTCCTGATTTTCATTATCCATCAGTTAAAGGTGCTATGTAATGTGCTATACTGAGCCTATGGATCTCTAACTTGAAATCTGGGCTTTACAGGATAGTTACTCTAGGAAAATTGTAGGTGAGGAGTTGCAGTGAATTGGTATTTCCTGAATTTCATAGACCCACCCTGACCCTCCTGCCCTTCACTTAAAGGAGCTGTACAGTGTGCTACACTGAACCTATGGATCTCAAACTTAGAATCTGAAAATTTGGAAACAGTAACTCTCTAGGAAAATTGTGAGTAAGAAGTTTGAAGGACTTTAGCATTTCTCATTCTGGTTTAGGATTACTATTACTAAATTTGACATGAGACTCAGATAGCCTTGGATAGAGACACTGTCAGGATACCATGTGGTTTCATGAAAATTATTACAGACCTTATGAACCCTTATCTACTTCCTTAATAATTAATTGATTATAGATGTTGTAGCAACTCATTACAACTTTGAAACAATTATAGCTGCCTTTTAATTCCCTGGAAGCTCACTAGAATGATATTCAAATCCTCCTAAGTGGTGGTAATATCTTGACATTTCAATGGAGACTTGTATTGCCTTGAAAGTTCCTGCAAATTCCCACAATGTGGTCTGATTGGTAGATGGTTATTATGTACATAAAAGTTTGATATGTTTTTTATTGATAAATAAATATCTACTTCTGTTTTACTTTGAGTTTATGTTACAAGTTACTCGCAAGTAACTCACAAGTATTCATGACACTCGCAACGGGATGAGTACTCGCAGAACTCGTGAGTTTTGAACTCATGAGTTGCGAGTTTATTCCCACGAGTTTTTTGCGAGTGCGAGTAGCAATTTCAAAAGTTAAATACTCGTGAGTTTTACCCATGAGTCACTCGTGAGTTAACTCATGGCCTTCTCTGATCAGGAACAGAATACAATGGAGTTCATACTACTAGAATATCTGGTTCGGGGAGCCCATTTTATTTCTTTTTATGACATACAGCAGCCAAATGCCTATCATTTAAACAGCTTTGTAGACAGAGACTGGTTTGTACGAGCAGGAAATTAGATACTGTATACCATCTAAACGTATTAGCTGACTGTTGACACATGGCTGAGTATCACTGTATCTTTGCATTATCAACTTGGGTACACCGGTGATCAATGCAACACCCACCAATGAACAGGGTTATATCAACCCAGATAGATTGTTCATCAGCGGAATACCTGAGTATGAACATCCACATAGCAACTCAGATATCCCGTTCATCAACCGAATATCTAATGATGACCGACTCTTTATCAACTCAGATATTATTACTATCAACTCAAGTATACGCTTGATCAACAAACTATCATACGTGGACAACGGCATACCAGACTTTGGTCAGACTTAGTAAGCCCATGGTCAAACCATGATCAGACCTGATCAACCGGCGGTCAGGCCTAATCTGGCCAAGTCTACCCGTAATCAGACCCAGTCAGCCAGTGACCATGTCGTAATGCCTGATAACCCGGTTGGTAATTTTGCGACATGTCTCACCGTCATATAGCTCAAAGTGCACACAGACCGCCGATTGCAGGCCGACTGTGAGCCGTTGGTTGACCCGATCCAGTTTTTTCAATCGATTCCATATAATTATGAAAATAGCTGTAAGGCCATGAGAGGAGGAAGACTGCCTCACTGTAATGATCCGATGATGAAGGAAAGAAATGAAGGAATGTAGGCCACTGCCGGGACGACGCGTTTTGAAAGGAAGTCGAAGCTTTCCAGTCCAAACACATCAGCAGTCTATGGTCCTTCTTCTTCTTCTAGCTCGTTGAGTCCAGCTCATCCAGTTCGTTCCTCAGACAAGGCCCCCCGCCTTACCAAGTTCTGACGTTGCTTCCCCATCTACCTTTCCATTTCCTGTCGTCTCCTCTTCAATCTCTAATGCCAACATCAGACCTCTTTCTATGAAGAAAAGTGGGCCAACACGATGCCCGTGGCAATTAACGAGGCCCGTTGTGGTGCCCATCATGCATCAACTTTTACTGGGCCGGAAAAGTCAATGCTTTCCAGTCCAAACAGGACCACGTCATCGGTGACCGACTTGGGCTTAAAGTTGTATGTAAAGACAATTCCTTCTGATTCCGGAGGATCCTCCAGTTCTTCAGTATTTAGCCAAGGTTCTGTCACTCCAGGTAGCTTCTCCTCTGGTTTCTTCTTCTGGTTTCTCAGTATCTACTCAAGGTGAATCTCGCAGCTTGCTGGGCAAACTTGTGGATTACGCAAGTCCTGTTCAATGCATGTTATGCGTAGTCTATTCCCAAACGTCTGGAATCCTTTGTAATGCGAAGAGGATGGATTTCATGTCCCAATGTCCTTGGACATAGTTTTTGTAAGTACATGGTTGGCTGTCTGTAAACTATTTCAAGATATTGTTACTTTTCATTGCTAGCATTTATTCATCTATCTGGAATGGCTCGAATACACCAAAGACCTTTTCAGAACTTGTGGTAAAACATCAGAAACCAATCAGCTCCAACACCTTAGGTCCCAATGTTCTTTGAAGTTCTCTCAACGGTTTGTAAGGTACCGTCTATTAATAATAATGGGGTCTTGCCTCAAGGATTGAAATGCTGAGACTAAGGAACATCCCGATGTGCAGGTGATGATGCATCATTAGGAACACTAGGACTTGAATTCTTTTTAAAATTTGATACAGGAAGATCTGTACCTCAAAAGCTCCAAGAGCAGCAACAGCTAGAATGTAATGACATCCTCACCACAGCTGCAATTGCCCAGGAATCTTAGGTCCATGCAGGTGGGAGAGATTGATGAATTGCGCAAACAAGTGTCCAAGGTTGCAGATGAATATCTTAACTCAGAGATCCAAAGGTTGTCCCAGACATACCTCCTTTGTAATCGACTTGAACCACTAGAGGATGGGAAGTTCACTCGGAAGACCTGAATGCTTTGACACTATCTTGTCTTGGTGGAAAATGCAGACTATCGCCGAGCTATTACAGCTCTCTTTTTTGGTAGACATGTGTTTGCTATTGCTCGACTTGGATGGATGAAAGATAACCCCATTCAAAGGGAGCAGAGACTATGCCGATTCTGCAAAGTTGTTATAGAGACTCCTGAACATGCAGCCCTCCAGTGCCAGGCAGACCTCTATACTGTGAACTTGCGCAACAATTTGCGGGAGGCAGTAAGAGCTGGTAACAAATGGGAGATTCCAATAAATCTCACAAATCAATCCTCACTGTATTGGTTTAAGAAGATTTTATTCAACTGGGATCTTATTGGGCTTTGTGCTAAGTACATGTATGAAATCTCTGTTCACTGGGCAAAGACAAAGATGTTCATTGCTCCTGAAGAGATCACTGGGAACCAATAATTAGTATAATCATGCTTGTCTTGACGGAACGAATGTCCTACCGGCTTCAGAGTAAGTTCGTGATTCGGCTCGGAAAGTCTTTACAAGCGGCTGCGTGTGGGGGGACAGCCTCGCCCTGTAGCATAGTGTCTATAGAATACTGTGACTGCACAATGCCACCCCGCCGGGTCCTGAAGGGGC
Organism: Dendrothele bispora CBS 962.96; assembly: GCA_004369135.1. Classification (NCBI taxonomy): domain Eukaryota; kingdom Fungi; phylum Basidiomycota; class Agaricomycetes; order Agaricales; genus Dendrothele; species Dendrothele bispora. The sequence goes on along the minus strand of ML180638.1, from coordinate 6,856 downwards.
CACTTGGCGTGTATCTATCTATCTATCTATCACCGTCTACCGCCATATACTCAAGTCATTTGGCCCACGAAAACGTCGATTAAGTCGGAAGAGATACATTTAAAGGCTACGAACCCAAAAAAGCTACCAACGTTGGGAACATTAACTACTGAGAAGGATTACTTTTGGTAGATATCGACATGAAGGCCGACCCACTGCGGACAAGAGCAGGTAATGATCTGATTAGGAACATTTGAAACGGTATAAGAGTATGATCGGTATTCCTGGTATTTGAGATCTTTGCAATATTCCCCAGAGTTACAATACTCGTTCTCATCTACAGCGACTGGCCTGTTGCTAAGGATTACAGCATTGGTGGAGCCTTGGATTAGCTCTGAGTATTGAATGTAAATCCATTGGGTGTGGATGGTTTACTAATTTCCGCGACGGAAAGAGAAAGAGATGATTCTGTTACACTTCGATAGAATAGATGCTAGATATAATGGTACAGTTAGCTCGAAACTTGGTTACTGGCTATGTCATAATGTCCCGAGATGGTATGATTGTGGTACAGGATGTACTTCCTGGTGTGCTATCAGAAACATGGAGAGATATTGAATCTGAGCCAAATTCTAGAATCCAAATACCGGATTGAAGGATCTCAAGACGCTATTTAGAGCCCCGGTGTGTTAGCGCTCGAGTGTCAAACGCTAGTATGATATGGTGCCTCATGTTAGTCCCATGATGCCGGTAGTATCCCTCAACTTGGTCCCTAAATTCTATACAAGGTTATCAATACTTCCTTCAGAAGCTTCAGAAATTTCAACGCCAGTATCGCATCGAATTTGAAGCATACCCAGACTAACGATAGATAGTCAGAATCCAGATGTGTCATTGTTCCTTTCAATGATACGCTTTTAACAAATCTTGCTTCATGTGCCCCGCGCTTTACTTCCATTAACCTCGATCTGTCTTGCTGCGACGTCAAAAACGACTATCTATACGATTTATCGGCTCTCTACTGAGGTAGCAGCAAGTTTCGTACATTTTCCTCATGAAACTCACCCAATCCTACTCATAGCAATAAACGGTCACTTTAAACTACCTCTCGAGTTCTTTGCTACCAACACTCCTTTACCTTGACCCTTACCTTGTCCTGTTCTGGAATCCCGAAAGTGACACTGACAATGCCTGAGCCCCCCGCCCGCCCAACGTTGAACACAAAATCTAAATTATTTCTTTCCGCACTGTTAAAGCGGCGAAGAAATAAGATTGTCTCCCGAGACTTTCAAGAGGACTTGAAAATGGCTCGAGTATTTCGGGGCTTTAGGAAATCGAAGGAAGAGAAACACCACATCAAAAATTCCCAGGGTACTCCAAAAGGGACTGAAGAAGGTGGGACGGATGGGGACCCTTCTCACACCCACAAGCCGAATGTCGACTTCGAAACCAATCCAGACACTAAAAGAACCTGAACGGATGGAAGAAGTGGTTTCGGGAAGGGCGGAAGAGTCCTTCAACTCTAGCTGGTATCGATACTCAGGCTATTGATACTCCCTTAGTCAATTGGAACACCTATCATACGAGTCAATGGGAACTCTACCCGCGATCATACCAGTGTGTCCAAAAAAAAGTTTCCAAATATCAATGGAGGTTACACGGAGAACGACAAACGGGAAATCGACACTAACATCAAGCATGTCAAAGGTTATACTGAGGTGGCATTGGTCAAGGGCATACTATTTTGTACTGGGAAGCTGCACACCTAAAGGTTTTCAACGGCTGCAACTCTACTCAGTGCACCTAAGCTCTAAAAAATTGGCTCACATGGTAGAATAACATCTTGAATACAACATATCTAAGCCGCAGATTTTTTGACTGTGAGGAAGAGCTCCAGTGAATATTTTCCGAGGACAAGTCAGGTTTGGATCAAAACTGGGAAGCTGCGCAGCCGTGGGAACTGCTCAGTCCAGAATGCCGCATCGACTTTTTCCTCTCTTCCACACATCACTCCTGTGCGTAGCACCTCCCCAAGTCCAGCGGAATACTTCCAGTAAGTTCTATGTACACACTGGAAGGTCTATTCACTCATAATTCTCAGTCAGGAGAGTGTACATGGTTAGAAACTTCATGTTTATATAATATACAAGTTACACACATTGGAACAACAAACTCAGTTTTTTTCTTGACACGAACATCAGTATTCACAACAGCTCAGAAGGTTCCTTCACTCCCTCCCCCTTCAAGTAATCATCCAATGCTACACAATCATCAATATTCGCCAATTCCTCCCAAGTTACATCTCCATCTTCCCATGACACCTCAAACAGCAAGACACCCCAAGTCCATTGATGAGTGATAATATAATCAATAATCATTTCTTCTTCATCCGAGTCTTTGTCCAAGTCTTCATCCAAGTCTTCGTTCTCACCCTCATCCGAGTCTTCATCAGAGGGGTTTTCGGCATCTATTCCATCTACAAGTGTTGGCTGAGAGTCGGATCCATCAAGAGTTTGCTTGTCCACATGTTGCTGCAGAATTGCAGGCTTTAGACGAGGTCGGGTCGGGGTTGGGGTCGAGGACGAGGGCAGGCAGGTGGAATAGATTCTGTATTATTGTTGAAGTCCAGTTCTGTCGGAGCAGATCCCGAGTCATATTCTTCAGAGTCATAATCACTGATACTATTAGTAGCAATCCTGCGATTACCTCCACTCCTGGCCCTTCCACCTCTCCCACCTCTAGCCTGGCCTCTTCCACGACCCCGTCGACGCCCAACGCTGATATGTGCGGCAGCGGCTGCCTCTTTTTCGAGCTTCTTGGCTTCCCTGATTCTTTCTTTCTCCGCTTGCTTCCTTGCCTTCTCCAAATTGGCCAATCGCTTCTTTTCCTTCCTCTCTGCCTCCTTTTGTTTCTTTATCTCCTCCTTCTTCTCAGCCTCTATACTCTTCTCATGCTTCTTGATTTTATCCCGCTGCTCCTTAAATTGTGGCTGTGCCTCTTTGTGTACTGACTTCATGAGAGCTCCCCACGTGCTCTTCGCAAGTGCATCCAACATTTCGACCGATGTCATTAGACGAGCACCTTCGTAATAAATGGCTTTTCCCCTGGTCCTCTCCCTTGTAAAAGCTCTCTGACGAAGTTGTTCATTCTCTAATTCCATGAGCTTCATTTGCGTGAACATCTCCATCATTGCCGCAATTGACTGGTCTACCAGGTCACAGAGCTCCTCATTCTGGGCAGTGATAGATTCACGAGGTGCATTTTTACGTAGCAGAGGTGGTAGCTCGATAGTGTAGGATGGTTTTTCTGCCTCATTGGTAGTAGGAATCGGTACAAGCAGTGACGGAACACGTGGAGGAATGGGGGTGTGCTGACTTGGTGGTTGTTATTTTAGATGGTTCAAACATCTCGGGAGGAATGGCATGACGATTCAGGGGACTGATACCAGTCTTGGCAAATGCAGATAATATGGTTGAGCTTTTGAATGCTTGGGAACGGGCTATCGCATAGTAGTGAAGTAGGTTGAACTTGTTAATATCAACTGCTCGATGACCTGTATAGATGTTAGTTCTCACTATAGACTGAAAAGGACTACCACACACCCAGTGACGTGACCAAAGATTTCCACCGCTTGGCTAGAGGTGCAAAGACACCAACATCGCAAGGTTGCAGCGCATGGGTTGTATGTGGGGGGTAGACAAACAACAAGGATCTTATGCCTCTCTGCAAAATCTGAGAAACGAAAGGTACAATGCGAGTTGTGACCATCCAAGATGAGAAGACGCCATTCCATTTGATTCTCGGTGCTCAGTTCCGGCCTAGTACCTGGTTCAAAATCTTTTTCCAGCCATAACGAGCCCAATTCTTGATCCGTCCAACCATTCGGTGAAATAGAGATACTATAACATGTAGACTTAGCGGACAAGGAGCACAGTAGATATCAAATAAATAGATACCTGGCCTCCGCAGGATTGTCAGCTCCCCATCGAAGATCCCGACGCAAACCTTCAAAAATAACTGACGGTCGCAACACCTTCCCATCTGCACATACAGCTTCAATAATCGTTACTAGATCACGGTTACCACTCTCGACTGAGTAAACAGTCTTCTGGTCCCGATCAATCAGAGCAGTGAGCTTCCGACCAACTCCAAGCTGTATGCCCTTCTCATCCATATTCCAGATATTCTCCACTTTTACATTGTACTCCTTAATCACCAACTCAAGCAACTCAAAATACTCCTTAACGCGTGTCTCATTCAATGCCTTCGCTCTGCAAGCTCCAGCGATGTAGTTATTTTGGTCTTGAGCTCTGGGTGTCGTTCTAAATAACGTCGTGGCCAAGTCACGCCGACATCTTGTCCAACAATATGTGAAACATAGTTCCCAAGAGCTGAAAGGGTCAAGGGAAGTCCACGACGGCCTCTGATACCAATCCACTCTGTTAGAACCCGTTCCTGTGAGTCCGTGAGTCTTTGCTGGTGTTCATGTGCTTGTTTTCGAGTCTTTCCACCTTTTAAGCAGAGTCGAAGGGTAGATTCCGGTACATTGTAGAAACGCGCAACAGCACACTGGGAACGCTTGGGATCTTCATAGATAGCTTCAATAGCACGCTGGAGCTTCTCCTCCTGTGTCAAATCATCTGTGGAAAAGGGAGGTAGATCCGATAATGGTCCCCGGGCCATGGAAAGGTGCAGGAAGAGTGTATAAGGTGACGAATGTCTTGAGAGCGATGATGAGAAATGGGACAACTCCAAAATTTTTGGGAAACTAAAGGTGCCATATATTGCTAGACTATCCAAAGAATACAACGAACATAAATGGCAGACATGCGATGCCTTTCCTCTGGTAGTGACCATGTTTGGTACCTACAAAGAACAACGGCGGTGATGAACCTGTCCTCAAGTGAGCTCGAGGTGATGGTAAAGATCCAATTAAGACATACCTTCCACATTTTTGGACCTTCATTCTTCCGGAACATGGTCGCACAAAACTTCCTTCTGACCCTCGCATATTATAGCCCCACAACATGTTGCAGACATCCCATGTCAAAAAAAAAACCTAAAAATATAAAACCCTGTTCACAATGCTCTAGGATGTCAGACTCTTCCATACCTAAAGCCTCGTTGCATGCCGATGACTCCTTGCTTTGTGATATGGCCGACAGCCCTATAACTTCAGATTTTAGAAATTCCGGTTATCCTGCAGAAGAATGGGACAAGGAGTTGGATATAAAAAATGCTGGGTATACAGTCAAAAAGTATTGGTTGAGAGGAGCAGAACGAGCACAAGAGTGAGCGCAACGATGCATGAACTGGTGTGAAGGACCCCAAGCACAGGCTGATGACCTAAGAAAGTCACGTGTTTCTCCGGAAATACTACCTTTTCGGACCGATATCCCCACAATGCCCACACATACCCCCACGAGCTTTTACAGTCGAGGAAGTGCTACATCCTACTCTACATATTCACCCTTATAGCAATTCACAAGCCTAAGATTCAAGACTTATTTACAAAATGCGCAGCTTCCCAGTACAAAATAGTAGGGGGCGATGGTTATTTTACTACATTCAATTACTATATCATCGGAGGTGAGTTAAAGTCCTAGGTCTAAATAGCAGCGCACTTACTATTTGTCATTTGTACTCTATACTATAGGTATACCGACAATGCTTGGCCCAGTCTTCGTTCTTATAATTTTTCTTTTTATATGCGAGGCCGGCAGCAGGAAGCTGTTTTGTCATGCTAACTGGAAAAGAAAGGCAGGCCAGTAAGATATGATGATTTATGTGATAATTAAAAACTGTGAAATTCTAGAATAAAGGTTTTTTGGTATATGTACTACACCAAGGGTCGGTAGTGAAACTTATCTTTGCAATCGTCATTGTCCGTGTACTCGGTGTGGGCCTAAGTGCTTGATTCGGATCAGTAGAGTTAAATTTATAG
>ML180635.1:0-11065 GCA_004369135.1 Dendrothele bispora CBS 962.96 | reverse complement strand
CTTTCTGGTTTGGTCCAGTCCCCCGAAGATCAAAGGCGTCCGAATAATAGATAACCCATTTCCGGATATCATCCCACGTATCACAGCGGCTGAAAGACGTGCCCAGCAAAAGGCTAGAGAAGAAGCCAAGAAAGAAAGGGAAGAGGAGGAAAGGAGACGAGGGGCGAAGAAGTGAGTACCACTCCTTTCTCATTCCTGTTGCTAGTTTGTTTTGGTTTTGGTCCATGGATCAATATTTATCGATCTTTATTCCATTTTATCACGATTTGTTATGACCGTTGCTCATATTTCTGTGTACCTTACAGGAACGTTAAGCTCCTCAGTTTTGGTGCAGATGAAGGAGCCGAAGAGGAGGAGGAGTCAGTAGTATTCAAAAAGAAGCCAATTGTACGGCCGGATTGTACGTTTCTCTCTTTTGGATGATCTCCTTTATATTCTTATCAGTTCTTCATTTCTTACCGAAACAGTGATTGATGAACCAGAGTCGACGAATGTTGCGGTATTACCTGACTTCGTGACCAATGCCGCAACGAGCAGTCGGCCGGGACGAGGTGAAGAGAAGTCTAAAGCGAAAGCCAAATCCAAGGACGAAGACGAAGACGGCGAAGTCGTTGAGGAGAAAAAGTCCTCTAAGAAGAAAGACAAGAAATCCGCGTCTGACGAAGCCGCTGACCTGTCCAAAATTCGCACACGGCATGCTCTCGAGCAATCTTCTCAACTTACAGCAAGGCAGGCCGAGATTGAGAAAATGGAAAGCGAGATTCGCAAGTTGCAGAAGAAGAGAACAGGAGAAGAGGATAGTGATGAGGAAAGGAACAAGAAGAAACAAAAGAAATCGTATTTGGAGGAGGAATTGAGAAAGTATGAGAAAGGTAGAGGAATGAAAGGCAAGAAGGGGAAGAACAGAGATGAAGGGAACACGTTGGAGATGATGAGTATGTTCAGGGGGAAATTGCAGTCTAGCTGGATGGACAGGGACGAGGACATGGATGGAGATGAAGAGAACAAACCCGGGGAGGAGAGCAACGACGGGCTACCTAGCGTACCTGCGCTGCCGACTGAGGAGGATCCCGGGGAAGAGATTGATAACGATATTGGATTCTTGAGCCATGAGCTGCACTTTCCCAAAGACGACGGTGAGGAGAGTCGGAAGGCTGAGCGGGATTACCAGGTCATTGACCCTCGGGTCAGAGGGCAGATGGCGAGGGAAGAAAGAGACAAAAAGAAGGAGGGCAGGAGGCCCAAGGACGGAGGACGTGGAGCTATGGGCAGAGGTGGTGGCGGTGGTGGTGGCTACAGGAGGGGTGATCATGGGCGGCGATGAGCATTGTAGTGAGGTTCATTTCTACATTGATTTCTGTAATGGTTTACTACTGCTTCAACTAGTTAATAACAGGACCGCAGTCATAACTTGCACAACTATGTTCGTTGTGTTGAAAATGTTCCCTCGCGCGTGATATCAAGGCTTTCTTCCTAATCATTGAGGTACAAGCGCGGTACACTCCGCTACGGAGTGTTCGTTCCGAGCTCCATGGATGGTCTGTATCAGTGTATAAGCGGATGCCATACATTTGCGCAATCTGACGGACCAACACCCGCAACTAATCTGGTCGCGCCGTTGGCTGAATTGTCCAAATGATGATCTGCTCATGTCTCTCTTTGAACGAAACGATGCGCAACTCACAGGCGCGCTAATAAAGAAGCTCAGTAAAGCCGCAGTGGCGGTGTTGTAAACTGTAGGTGAGGACAAGCACGTGTCGGTTGAGGCAGGATGTGCCGAATGGTACCATGTGCCGTCATTCGACTTATCAACCTCATAGGAGGCTCGGTTTGAAGTCGATAGCATTGACCACGAGTAGCAAAGATCAAAAGCTGTACACTGTTTTCACTGTTGATTTCACAAGCTATGATCATCGTGTTTCTTGGATGAAAAAGGCATATGTTTGTACATTCGGGATGTCGGAGGAGACGGATGAACCTTCTCACAGAATCTGTCACGAATTCGCCAAACACGAGACGAGGAAGCATGCCTTGGATTATACTCAGCGCCCACAGCCCGATAACTTCTGCGACGAATCTGCGGGCGAGACGAGCCACATTGGAGTACTAAGAAGTGATATTGTAGAGTATTAAACTGTGACGGTAAGAAGCAGTGGATACACATATAGTCATGCTTTCAACTAGCAGTAGAGCTATTTTAGGTGTCCAACGCAAGAAGGATCCTGGATACAATGTACACAGTATAGAAGGGGGAATTTAGAAAACAGCTTTGAGAGCATCGTTTGATATTATAGCAGAAATAGCGGGAATCATATGCATTCAACAATATTCTAACTACGGACTCGAAGTGCTCTGCCACATCACAATTCAGTATTCAGCTTGAACACGCAAGAGCTAATACAGTACAAAGATTTCATTTGGGCACCGCGCATGTCCGCACGAGATGATTTGCAGTGCAGCGTTCCGCTAATGGATACATAGACATTTCAGCTAGAGGTTATGCAGATCATCGTATACATATTATTGCTGCGGTTCTCCACTCGAAGCTTCTAGATCTGTGTATTGGTTGTCTTACTAGTAGTTACTTGGCTACTCCATCTCCTGTTAGATCTCCCTTCAAAACATCGTTCGAATTGCGAGGAGTTCTTCGTTAAACTACGCTCATGATCAAACGTCAACGAATATGAAGTTTCAGTGCTGTAAAGTTTAGCACTTCAGCGTTCCTAGTAGCTGTGGCCCTCCAAAACCAAAAATAATACACGTGCTTTTGTTGTCGATGATCGTTGTGACGGCACAGCTTGATTCGGGTTGTGTCGGTAATTCATGTTCAAGACGGACGATGAGATCGTCTCTGTCGGGTGTTTAAACACTTGACCGGTATCCGAAATTGTGTAGTAGTTCGTGATACTTGTATCAGGCATGGGTGGTTAGAGCTTAAATCATCATCATGCCGCAAGTGCTGTGACTTACAAACTTTGGACTACTTATTGACAATCGACAATCTTGACCTTGAGGGAAAGTATGATTTGACCGGGGTTGACGCGCCGCTACGACGTATGAGTGTTATGTCTGAAGCTTGTAGATGACTTGAGGGAATTTGCTTGACAAGGGACCTTGACATCAGCATTGATGTCTACAATTCCTGAGTAGCTCGATTGCGAGCTTGCAGGGAGTCATATATCAATAACGGCGAAATGGGTAACCCGGCTTATGAGTCCAAACCTAGTAGTAGTAGTGACCATGTGAAGTATAACCATGTGAGGTATAGATACCTACTCATTTGATTGACACTGAAATGACACGTCGACTTTGTGATGACTTGGGTTTAAGGTTCAGAATCACGGCCACAGGTACCCCGTTTTGATGTATGTAGTCGTGACCACTTCGTTTTTTTTTTATCTGAATGCCGGAAGATCGTAGTCAGCTAACATCCCGAGGTTACCGGTTAAGACAACATTGACAGAAGGACAAGGGAATATCCATCAGAGACACCAGAGGAACTGACATGTAGATACCTAGTACTGAGAACAATGTTGCAACATGTGATGCGATAAGATTCGACAATTTGAATATAACCGGCATCACCTGCAGTGGTCTGATGCTCGTGGAGATGGCATGTAAACAGTAAAGTTTAACAGATATCTTGAATAGCGAAATCAAGTTCGTGTCCGAACAAGTGCACGAGTTACGGACGATACTAAATTAGCGCAGTCCGAGGAGACTGTGTACAGTCGACATTGACAACGACCATATTGAAAATCGTCGATGAGCTCGCGGGAGGTCTAAGCTTTTTAAGGTGCAGCGGCGTAGCCGATGGAACGAGGAAACAGCGAGTTCTCGTTCGAAGTATCAGAAGATGGCGGGATCTCTATCTTGGAAGGACGGAAAGAGACTGCCTATAGTAGAACTTATTGTTCTACATCGGTAGTCCCAGAATCAAGCCAACAATCACAAAATCAAGGCGGTGGCAGAGAAACCAGATGATGGATTAATAATGGAATCTTCCATTTGTAGGGTCGTTTTGAACATCGTTGAGACATATTCGCCTGTGATAAACTTGACTGTAAACGATTCAACTACGGGGTACTTAGTATTGCAGAAATAGATCTGACGACAGAAAACGTGCAATGCAATGGTCATCTGAATACAGTTGTGAAATGATTTTTGCATACAGTCCCGCACAGGGAACTGAGGTGGGTTGACGGTTTGGATTAGATGGGAGATGGTTGGATTGTAAGGCAAGTTTTTTTTTAGTCACCGGTCTGATTGATCGTCTTGAGGAAGAGATAAAGAGAACTACTTCTGCAGGACTCGGGAGATTGAGGGATCAGACAAAAGTACAACGTAAAAGGCTGGGGAGCCACCGTGACCGTTATATCCTATTCCCACGAGCCAGTCTGTCACTTCATTTCTTCCCAACCACCACCAAGGCCACTGTTTGACCTTCACTTTTCTCAACCTTTCATCTACCGATTTCTCCCACTATGGCAAGCAAGGCCGCTCAAAAGCGTGTACGTCTCGTTTCTATTACTCGAAAAACCCAGATGACTCAGCAAACTATGCACAGTTGACGAAGGAGTACGCTGGGATGCAGAAAGAGCCGCCTCCATTCATCTGGGCGGTCCCGGACGAGAGGAACATACTGAATTGTGAGTGCTCCTGGATTTTTCAATTCCCTGTAGTGTTTAGCTAATGACAAGTTTTCAGGGAACTACATCATTGTGAGTCAACGTTGCTGTTTGGTACTTGGTGCACAAGTCCTCAATCTGCTGCTTTTGTTAGCGCGGGCCTCCCGACTCACCTTTTGCTGGCGGAGAGTATCATGGCGTTCTTATGTTTCCGTCAGAGTATCCGTTTAAGCCGCCTGGCATCAAGGTGCGCAGTTTTTATTGTCTAGATTTGTGCTATCGTCTCATTGTGGAGCTTTGGCCAAACAGATGTTGACACCCTCAGGACGATTCTCTCCAGACAAGAAGATTTGCTTTTCGATGTCGGACTTTCATCCGGGGACTGTGAGTGCTCGTTATTGTGCTTGGTAAAGGTAGCCGCTGACCACCATTCCGGACCTTATCAGTGGAATCCTGCATGGAGTGTCGCCACGATGTGAGCAGCCCATTCTTTGTCCTTCAAATCTCTTCTAGCGGCGACAACGGTACTAACCCTGGGTCCCTTGACAGACTAACCGGCTTACTCTCTTTCATGCTTTCTGACGAAATGACGACTGGATCTGTGACCTCTTCAGACTCGCATAAGCGTGTCTTCGCTGCTCGGAGTCATGAATGGAATCTTAAACAGGCTCGCTTCAGGGAAGCATTTCCCGACGTAAGTGGCGATTACTCCCTGGTCCCCCCACACCGGCGTTCATTTTGGACCACGGTAATTCCTAACTTCATACGTATCAACTGATTTTCCTCCCGCGTTGCGTTTTGTCATGCAGTATTGTACACCATCGTCTCGGGATTTACCCAATATGGGGCAACAACCCGGTGGCGACTCCAAGACGACAGACCCTAAATCGTGCCTTCTGCCTCCTGTACCGCCGCTCCCGACGACTTCATCGGGCCAGGTACCGCTATTAGCATCAAATGCGTCAGCAGCTGCTGCATCTTTCGCATCTAATACTGGCAATCACCATGATTCCAGTTCTCAACCCAATAAACTAACCCGTAAGACAGAAGAGACATCGAATGCCAACGGGCCAGCAGGGGCTTGGACTCAACTGGTATGGGACAAATGGAGATGGGGTTTATTGATTGCGTTGGCGGTCGTTGTGTCGAGGCTGACGTCCTCGAGGGTCTGAGGGTATTGAGGTTGGGCAACTCAAGACAGGAAGAACAAGAACAAGGACAAATCTATCCCGGTCTAGACGGTGTATTTGGTCAGCAAGAGTACGAGGAAGAAGGGGGATTTAACAGCTTTCTCGGTGAAAGCTGCCGTGATCCCCCTTCTCCTTTACTACGTACTCTTGTTGACACAGATCCCGAAAACACGATATCTGCTAAATGCGAAAGGCGGGCTGCAGCACACCCCCTTTACTATTACCCCCTTTTTCTTGTTACCCTTAACTTCCTCCTTTCCATACCCTTCAGTCCACTATTGCCTCGACTACATCTGATCATCCTACTGTATTTGTTTCCACATCTGCACTTTACAATTTCTTCTTGACACTCTACTCACCTAGTTATCGACTCACCTCCTCTCCTTCAACAAGTTTTTTCTTTCTCCGTTTTTTTGATAATCCTTCCTTCACTATCCTCCACATCTATGAGTAGTTTTGGAGTCGGGTAATTGATGAGTAGTGTATACAGGGTTCTTTTCAACTTGGGATGCGCACGTCCCTGGGTATATATACTCACGACGGGCATGCTACAACTTTTTTAACTACAGATATATACTTACAACCTTCTACGACTACACCTACGTATAAAGTAACATCTAACGAGAAAAAAGGCAACGAAAAAAAGATATATACATATATATTGTACATTAGAAAATCGAAATTTTGTCGGCATTGACAATTTGAAGGCGATACTGGGTGCCCGCTGTGGGTGCCCGCTGTGGGTGCCCGCTGTTAGTGAAGTTTTTATTTATCCTGATTAGGACTCGGAGGTCAAAACTGCGTTAGACGTTGCCGCGCGCGAATGCATACGTGTCGTGTGGTGTCGTCTTCAAACAACTGTTACCTTGTCATTTTCATCAACAGATATGTAGATTGGGGTGGGTTTGGTGGTTGAGGTAGATATCGAGACATGTACATGTGCGACGTGCGTGTCAATTGCAAACCCGTCGGACACGAACCTATACTTATGTGCGTACTTGGAAGTTTCTAAATTTTACTCAACGAGGATCAATCATCGATATATCAATGGCACTGCAACTGGGCAAATCGGTAATGGGGACCGGTTGCCCGACATTTGAGTCTCCTGTAAGGATATATGTTTTCGGGCGATGTAAGTACGTATACGTTATATGTTTCAAGGTTTATTAAAAAGTTGGGTTTTTTTCAAGTCACCTACGAACAATTGGGAACCATGCGATAATCGTCCATGGGCAGGTAAGTGCCGTTGATTAATTGATGTATCCGCCTTAGATTTAGATTTGAAGACTGAAGATTGATTTTGCAGAATAAGGATTGGATGATAGTATGTCGCTTTGTTTTGAACTCCCTCGAATCCTGTTCGCAGAAATCCCGTTATACACATGTACCAGCGGGCGCGTTTCTTTGGACTCGAGTTCCACGTAGGTCAAGCCTGGTGGAGAAATAGACGCTCTTCGGGAAGCAAGCGACTGCACTTAGGTGTACAGATCCCGCATGATCAAATCAAAACCACTAAAGGTGCGAAGGTCGACAAAAACGAACATTTGATCAAAGTACAGATCAAAGAATGGCAAGGGTCGTCGCAGCATGTACATCCAGTGTCATCAGCTGTAGCTTGCACAGTGAGAGTTCAACGTCACAAATACTAGTATAGGGATCCACGCACTCGCAGATCTTCTGGCAACTCTGCCCTTCTCTTTTATTCTTATTTTATTCGTGTAACTTTCTTCGACTGCTTAATGCTAGGAAACACCGGTTTGATGAGGTGGCACTGGTCACTAGAATGTCCTATATATGTGTCTGTTCATAGACTGCATACTAACAATCCTAAATTCTTCTCTAACCTTCACATAGTTGCAACGTTAACCAATTTGAACCTCATAAATGAGGCATTTTAGCAAGATTTTGATTGTCGCAGTCCAAGCTTTAATCTTGGGCAGGACAGTCGCTGCAGCCAACAGTTTTGCTGGAGCAAACGTGCGTTGGCTCATTCCGAATCCTATATTCTCTTAATTATTATTGCGTGTTGACTGACCATCATATTCTGTCCCTCATATTTCGTTTGTGATTAATTGCAGAATTATTACGCGTACGGTCTCCCTGATACCGAAAGGCATGCCCTCCTCGATGCCATGAAATCCGCGGGCATGAAAGTCCTGAGAACGTGGGTTTCTGGCCATACTGCTGGTCAAAAAGGGAGCAATAGCGCTGCGGTGAACGATTTGGAACATGATGGGCTTGGAACGTATGACGATGCGATATTGAAACAGATCGATCAGTTGATGGTAAGCTCGTTCTTGGAGGTGGTGATAAAATACACACTGAACTGGGTCTTTCTACGATATAGGTAGATGCCCATGATCGAGGTTAGTATGTATCATGTCTTCTGGGAGGTGCTAGACTGAGATGTTTCGCATAGGAATCAAACTACTTATCGGCATGTACGATCGTGCGTTTGTCTTCAGCTCATCTGTTTTCTGCTATCCATTGAACAATGTCATGTTTGTTTTACAGAGAACAGTCTCCTTGCTAAAGACCTCTATGGCCAAAAGTTTGGAACTAGCGGGTTCTACACCAATCCAGGTCAGTTCGAGTTAATCTCACTCCCCTGCGCTCTTTGTGTTCAATCATCACATAGATGCTATCAAAATCTTTAATCAGCGCATCACCCATATTCTAACACACAAGAATTCCTTGTTGGACAATCGTCCATGGAGCGAACTTGGAGGATATATCTTTGGATATGAAGCTCAGAACGAGTACGTACTGTAATCAATACTAGATCTTTGCCAAGCTTATCCTTTATCTTAGACCGATGATATTTGACCAGAATCTTTATCATGTACGCTGATTTTTCCATCTCACAAAATCTAAGCTGACTTGAACGTTAACTCAGGATCATTTATCCTGGATTTGTGACACGGCTAAACAAGTGATCTTCATATTGCTACTCGCCCACTGCCATCGCATATCTGATATATACAATCTTCTGTAGATCCGCAATAACGTCGATGACAAGGACCAGTTGATCTTCACAGGGGGCGGTTCTGCTGCTGCCAGTGTCCAGTCTGCGTTCTTTGATGCCGATTGCGCGATTGATGTAATCGCTATTCATGATTACAACGAGTAAGTTTTTTGAATTCTTGAGTGGACTTGTTCTTATGAACCTGTTATATCTTCAGTGACTACAATAACTTCATGTCAAACGCGGTCAGCCAAGCTAAGTCTGCTGGTAAGAAACTTATCGTGGAGGAATGGGGCTCTGCTGTAGGCAGTGGACGAGTGGCGAATCTCCAATCCAACATCCAGGCAATCAATAAGTTTAAAGTTCCCTGGCTTTACTGGCAGCTTATCACGAATCCGGATCCTCATGAAGGAGAAGATTTCGAGGTGAGTTGATTCCATTCTGAAAATGCACTGGATCGTTGCTATTAACTAATCTTCTACGTAGATTGAAGTGAAAGGAGAAGATTGGGATACTATTTCAACTGGTTCATTGCAAACCGCGTCCTTGACCGATGCTCCATTTGATTTTAGCGCCTCGCTTGCTTTGTAGATATTATGATCTACAAAACCAAAGCCATCCCGCTCGTCTCAGACTCCTGTTTCGAATACAATTTGGATCCTAGCTCTTTAAGTACTCATCAATTGAAAACTAAGTTTATGTTTTGCTTGATAATTCGGTCCTGTCAATGTTTTTTGATGACCTTTGTTGAAGTCCAATAACAAACGCCGCCGTCTCTAGTAAGAATGGTAAGCTCATTATGTCGTACACTACCCCTTCGATTTGAAGGGGGCAACCTACTAGCCATTTATCCCATGGCCAATGTGCGATTAATGATTTCCGGGTCGTGAAATTCAATTAAGATCAACGAAACAACTAGCTGACATTCTTCGGGAAGCAAATCCTACGACGTGACTGGCTTACCACATGTGCAGACCCCGCGTGGTAAGTCAGTCGAGTCAAAAGCGAAGATGCGAAGCTCGACAAAAACGAACATTTGATCAAAGCACAGATCAAAGGGTTGTTGCTACATCATCCTACATGTGCATCCAGCGTCATTCGCTGCACATTGTACGGATAAGAAATCGACGTCACGAGTACTGGTATAGGGATCCGTATACCTGCAGATCTTCTGGTGATTCCGGTCTTCCCTTTTTTATTCGAGTACTTATTGATGCCGGGAAACATGTACTCCGGTTTGATGCAAGTGGCACTGGTCATTTGAAATGACGCATTGTTAGTAGCCTATATATATACTTCTGTTGATAGACTTTGCCATCCTAGGCTTTTCTCTGACCTTCACATAGTCGCAACGTTGATAATCTGAACCTCACAAATGAGGCTCTTCCGCAAGGTTTTAATTGTTGCGATCCAAGCCCTACTGTTGGGTGGGACAGCCGCTGCAGCTAACAGTTTTGCTGGGGCAAACGTGTGTTTGTCTCGTCTCTGCTCTCTTGACAATTATTGGGTGTAACTGACGTCTATCATTTGATATGATATGTCTTCGTTTCGTTTGTGATTTTACAGAATTACTATGCATACAGTCTCCCTGATACCGAAAGGCATGCCCTCCTCGATGCCATGAAAGCCGCAGGCATGAAAGTTCTAAGAACTTGGGTTTCTGGCCATGCTGCTGGTCAAAAAGGGAGCAATAGCGCTGCGGTAAACGACTTGGAACATAATGGACTTGGGACATATGACGATGCGATATTGAATCAGATCGATCGGTTGATGGTAAGCGCTCTCATTCTCGCAGGTGGTGATAACCCGCAGTAAACTGAGAGTCTTTGTACGATAGGTAGACGCCCATGATCGAGGTTAGTGGACATCGGATTTCCCGGGAGACACTAGACTGAGGCGCTACTAATGTGTATAGGAATCAAACTACTTATCGGAATGTATGATCGTGCGTTTGCCTCCAACTCATCTTCTAGTACGTTCGTTAACTTCTATCTTACAGAGAACAGTCTCCTTGCCAATGATCTCTATGCCCAACGGTTTGGGACTAGCGGGTTCTACACCAATCCAGGTCAGTTCAAGTTAATCTAGTCCCTCTGCGATCTTTGCGTTCAATCATGACATAGATGCCATCAACATCTTTAATCAGCGCATTACCCATATCCTCAATATACACAAGAATTCCTTGTTAGGAAATCGTCCATGGAGTGAACTTGGAGGATATATCTTTGGATACGAAGCTCAGAACGAATAAGCTCTGCGGTCAATATTAGATCTTCCTCAAG
>ML180634.1:0-11119 GCA_004369135.1 Dendrothele bispora CBS 962.96 | reverse complement strand
TTGGACAAACTACTGCAAGGCTTTAGAACCTTGGACTGAGGGCGAAGTCTTCAAATGTCCAGTTTTCTTCCGCTATAGCGATCTGCATTCTCAATATACCCTCATAGAACTCTTCAGGACCACCATTATGGCCATTTAGGAAAACCCACGCTACAGCGGAAACCCAAATTTAGAAGTTCATACAGTGATCTTGATTTCATTGGCCGTTCATCCGAGACTTTTTGGCAAAGTCTTCTACGCCACACAAATCCCCGATTCTGACCGGAAGGGCTCATCCGGTGTTTTCTGGGTAAGTTTGTCCCACACTGAAATCAGATGAGTTGTTCTCGTGTCTTCAGTCGATGCGCAGTTGAGCACCCACAATGGCGTTATTTTGAGAGCAAACCATCACGGACGCACATCGCAAACTTTACTGCACTGTACTTGATCTTATACCTTCACTGGCCACCATCTTGATACTGTCTAGTAGTGTCTACACACTGGTCACCATTTTAATAGTTTTTGTTAGGCTAAACAAAACCAATGAAAACCATGGTATTGATGCATCCCATCCTCGAGCATATTTCTTCCACACCTCCTTTTTTCTTACAATTACCGGTTCAACAGATAATAAACATCCTTATGACTTTTCCACGCGTAAAACTTTTGGAGGCTCACTGGCGATTTGATAGTATGTTCAAAGCAATCTCACACGAAATGAGCATGCTTCGTTTTTGGTTGGCAAAGTTTTGCTGTGTGGATTTATGGACAGTTTAGAATTGAGTGAACATGCGTATCATTCTACAATTTTGTCTATGCATTCTTCCTTTGGTATATCTTTCAGTCAAGATTTCATGCGAGAAGTACTTTATTCTTTATATTCCGAGCATGAATCCTCAAATAGGAATGAGCCGTTCCCTTTTACTGCTTCTCTTCAACAGATAGAATGCACCTTTGAAAGAAGTTGGGGGTCAATTAATTTGAACACATGCAGAAAAATATTTTTGTATCAACTCGTAAAAACCGAGGAGAGGTATTTGAAATCAAACAACCTGATTTTCGAGGGCACTGTTTATTTTCCGAGTAAAATATCAGGTGTAACGTAGTGCAGCGAGTACTATTGACTTTTATTTGGAGTCGGGATGTTGCGCTAGCAGCGTTAAGTATACATACTTACTTCAAGCTGCCAGCCAGCGGCGATCTCAAAAAATCTATAGGTCGGTTGCTGTTGGCAGTTCATTGTAATTGCAACGTTGAACATTGAATATTGATATTGAGATCTTCGAGTTGGAGAAGCAGAAAGTTTGATTAATTAGACCAAATGGCTTCTGTTTTTTCCGAGGTGATCGAGCTTTACCTCGACAGAGGCTGTCGATTTGTCTGACACGACATATGAGAAAGTCGCGCACCTTCTTTTTTTCTGTCGGAGCTTTTTGCTTTCCGGCTGGCAATAGACATAAAGTTATAGCCTTTACAGGAATCCCGTAAATATCACCGCCAATTCAACCAATTATAGTTTTTCGGCTGATTGTTCCGTTGTTTACAAGCTGACTCACAGTAACATATTTACCCGGACATTAGTGCTTCACCAGCTGGAGGTGTGTCCAGCTTGATTCCAGCACCTCAATTATCATTCAGATTCCAGCTGAGCAGGCAGTTCTACACAAATCTCTCGTATATTTGCCTCCTGGTTGATGTCATCTGATTATAGAGTTCATTGTCTCGGCTCATATTTCCAGTCAAAGAAAGACTCGCATTTATAAAGATATTATATATACATAGACACCTCTGGACCAACGTGAGCAAGAAACTTTGACTTGAATATTGAGCGAACGCGTTCCGGGAGAGTCTGGACTGCGGACTTCAAGAACAATACGGTCTCGTGATGTGATGTTCATTATTTATAGTATATACTCGACATTCAAGTGCCTCAAGTCACACGCGTCTCACCTTCAAACCTTCGCTGCTCTCAATTTTTTTGTGAGTCCGGTATCACTGTCACTTTTTTCTTTGGTCAAGTCACTGAAACCCGATCCATTTCCAGTATTATGACTGAGTTGAGTGTCGTGCAAGTTTTATCTTGGTTCTTTAAATATGGTGAGTCCCTAGTCTTTTTTGGTTTTCTTCGGAGTGCTGACTCGGAATAAATCATGTCTATGAGCGACCCAGATATAGTCGGTGAGCTTCTCGTCCACTTGTATAATGCTCATCACTCATTAATGTGATTCTTAATTCAGGCCGTTGCTGTGTACAGTGCCACTGTACACCGATTTTGTAGCCTCATGTTGGGAAGTTCTGGGTCTTGTTAGACAAATGATATAGTAATGGGATTTGGTCCATGAGTGATTCGGAGCGGTGGCATATGGTGACATTACAGCTGTTCTCAGTACAGAAGGCGCGGCCCAAATTTTCTCGCGCGTCAAAATCAGCATTTCAATCTTCCAGACCCAATCTTCCGCAGGCTCTTACTCCCTCATTTCTTCATTTTTCCCCTCAATTTTTGAAGATATGGATACCTCTCATGTATAGCTAGATGCAGGTGCCATTTTCTTGGTATTTGGAGCTGTGCTAAATTTTGACCTCTCTTAAATCAAACATACAAACCCTGTAATCCGTTCTAAATAATGCTGCCCTACAACAATGTAATCATATTTTGAAGAATTGAGCCGAAAAACAGTAAAATGAGTGAGTTTTAGCTCTGGGAAGTTTGGGTCGGAAGATTGCTGGGAAGATTTTTGACGCACGTGAAAAAATTTGGCCACGCCTTATGTACTGAGAACAGCTGTAAATAATATTTGGGTGTACCATTTACGAGAATTTCAATGTATTTAAAGTACCTCAGACAGAAATATAATATCATGATTATTCCATAAACACCTCGAGAGTGGATTTTATTAAGATGTCATATTTACTCATGTAGTAATTAGTTTAATGCATCCTGATCCTCAGATGCCACCTAGCTGGGCCAGCAGGTGTCTCCCACATGGAAATGGCTCCCTGCTGGTCCCAGTTGCCGATTCCTGTAGATGCCAGCTCGGGACATACTGACATCCACATGATAGTTGCAGCCAGTCAGGTGATCAAATCCACCTGGCCGGTACCTGGCTGACAATTTGCGGTGATAGAAACTATAATAAGCAACGCGTCAGAAAACGTTTCCAATTAGACGGGCTGCTTAACGCCAAGCAAATGTCTGAAACATCCGATGCAGCCTCTTCTTATTGAAGTTCTTCAGACCCGACGCTCGCAGACTACTGTACCATTTCGAAGTAATGTTCAGTCACGCATCACACAAAGGTCTGAACTGAGAATTTTGAGGCCAGTGTCACACATCACAGTAAACTTTGAACTATGTGACTGACCGAGTACTTTTAGTTCAAAAAGTCAAAAAAATTCATTTTCACCTTCTTTCTGCCACTTTAGACTTTTTTTACTTTTTTTGTGGCCTGAAATGTAAAAAAATTACCCTTTCTAACCAAAAGGTGTATATTGCAGTCTAAAAACACAGGAAATTTTGTAATTAATTAGTCAAAATGAACTAAAATTTTGGCTGTCACACTGAATCTTGGTGAATGAACCAGCTTGCTGGTGGAGTTCATTGGTTACAGGTCACACCTGATGAACATTACTTCAGAATGGTACAGTATTTTAGGCTACGCGGAAAAAAGAGCATTTCTCATCATTCACAGGATTTCCTGTAGAATCTGCACTCGATGTGAGATCGTTCACTATTTGGTCTGTCTCTCCTGTGCCTGGGTCAGTCATCAGCGCATCAGCCTCGACTTCCGACTCTCGAAGAGAGGAGGGCCTTGTGCCCCCGTTAGCACCGAACAGTTCCCACGGCCTGACAGTTGCTAGTTTTTCTCACGCCATCAATATCCGATAACGAATAAATCCCCCTCTCTCTCTTCCGAGGTTCTCATTTGGTTGTCTCGTAGTACTCGCAGTTCAACTCTCACATGTAATTAATTTTCTTGGACTCTTTGTTTCCCGAGACCGTATTGTATACTGTGATATGTACCATCTGATACTTCCACGCTGTTTTACATACTGAAAATTGAGCTATCCGTACCAAGTGAATATTGTACTATACTATGTCAAGAAATTTGCGTTCAAGACCGAGAGTCGGGGACTGCGAAAGCGCACGCGGAGCGTTACTGGATTCTTAACCTCCTCTCGCAGGAGGGTCAAACAGTTCCCACGGCCTGACATTGCTAGTTTGTCTCACTTCATCACACCGGATCACATCTGATAATTCTTCGACATCTGCATTCCTACCCTCCTCCCACTTGTGCTCGAATCTTGACATTAGCCTTTCGGGACGGAAATTCCACTATCAATTGGAAGGAATCACTTATTGGGGTGCGAATCATTTTTGCGCCAGGCTTGTGAATACCTGTGGTCACGCACCTATTTACGATGGGCCTTGCAATCCGGAAAAGTTCAGCAGTTTGACCGATAATGCAGGTCCCAAGGCTGCAGATGCCTATCTCGGTCAATAGACTCGACTCGACCGTGATTTTGGTCACAAGCATGCAGCAACATTTTTGTATTTCGCTTGCTTTCAGATGAACGAATCCACAGTGTGACTCCTAACCCAGAAGCTGTACTGAACTTTGAAGCCGATCTTTTTGACTTCATTTGCCTTCAAGCTTCTTTCATAATTCCTTCCTTTCGACTCCGCTTCCTTCTCCTTTGTTTTCAGGATATCGGGATGTTGTGAGCCCCGCTCATGTTATATTCCTAACAATAAACAACATGTCAATCAGTGTGTTATAATCAGTGCGTTATACATGTACATTCATCAACTCATAAATCCAGCAAGCTGAATAATTCTTCTCTTAGCATAACCTGGTTCTCACACTCAAGGTACCAATGCATTGCAAAAGTCTTGCTGTATTCCTGCAGCCCTGAGAGTCAAAACACACTGTACGTCCAGGCGCCCCATATGTATCTGACAGCGCTTCGCTTTCCGTGTTTTTTGGTTTCTGACTTGGATGTGGTGCATGCTGTATATTTGAGTGGTGTAAAGTACTCAACGCTGACTGAAGGTGAGTAGTCATGGGGACGTCATTTTAGTGCTCCGGCGCCAACTGACACGTTCCACTATGGATTAGGGATGACACCAAACTTTTCGAGACAGTTGGAATCGGTCTCAAGAGAAAGGACTCTGTCTCTGCCCATCTCGCGACATTCGTACATACCCTCTGTCATCCTCGCTCAAGTCCCATCATCCTCGCTCAAGTCCCATCATCATCCCCTTGTCTCATTCCCTTGTCTCGTCCCCATCACCAACACGGTGCATACCTTCAAATTTCCACCTTCATCAAGTCTGTCCAACAAATCACCCAAATCATTCATGCCAACGACCATTGTAGCCCGGCCCTTCTGCCATTCCTCAAATCATTGCTCTGTTACTTCGCCCTTCTTTCTTCCTCAATGATCAAACTCCACCACCAAAGTCCATCAACCGTGTCAACCCGTTACAGATCTACCAGACATTCAGACGCTATTGCTCGTTGGGGGTACGCACTAGCGGTCCATTTGCATATAAAAACGCTTTAGCGTTGGATCCAAGAACAATACAGACTTTAGCCCTCACTGAGGACGTCTTACCCCAGGAAAAAATCATCTATGATGATACAATGATAGTGGTGATGGTTTGGATGACCCCAATCAGGTGAACGCGGGATCACCACTACTTCGTTATCATCAGGGAACAACGACAATGGACTACCACCGTGCAAACTCGTCCTAGTTGAAACAAAAAGACGAAGAGAAATCAATAGTAGGGAGATCGACAGATCTGTCGTCTGATGATTCACCACTACCCAACCCGTATTCATCGTCTCCATTGATGTTGTCCTCCTCTTCTTCCCCCGTCGTCAGAGATTCTCATGAAGTTTGTCTTTCCCTACGGTTATGGCTAACGTGTCAATGCCTGACATCGTTGCTGCTGCTGCTCCCGGCAGATACGTCAAGAACTCGAGCGCTTTGTCCCCTGCTCAGAGGAGACGTCACAGTCTTCTGCTGACAAGTTTCATTGATCTGAAGGGAGATACTGTTGGGTTCAAGAAGACCGCTCTTGTTGACAATGAAATTTCTCCACTTTCGTGAGGACACACTCTCTGGCTTTGTTTTTGCTATCCATCTCCTCTGTAGTATACTATTGCACCTCCTCCCTGCTTCCTTGTCACTGAACCATTGTTTCCCTTTTGCTCCCGTCTCGACATAACATTTTCATTTGCAACCAAAGCCTACATTCTTGTCTCGCACATCTTGTCAAAGCTCGCCGTCATTCGTTTCCTGTTCATAGTTTTTTTTCCCTCTTTTCGTGACATCTTTCAATTGTATGTGCAGTATCATTCCTTTCTTCTCTTGGTTTTCAATTAACTTCTCTTATGTATCCACCATCATTCTCGCTGACGTCCTCTTTTTCACAAAATGGATTTCTTTTTCTTTCCGAAACCAGCTTCTGTTCTCGTCTATTCCGACAGGGGACACTGTCCTTTTTGCACTCCACCCACTCTCACTACTATTACTATCCCTCCATGCTCTCTAGTTGTCCAGATAAATCCTCCCTCTCTCTTTCAAGGTTTTTATTTGGTCGTCTCGTATTCGTACTCGTAACTCTTACTTAATCATAGTCAA
The DNA here is from genome assembly GCA_004369135.1 of Dendrothele bispora CBS 962.96. Lineage (NCBI taxonomy): Eukaryota > Fungi > Basidiomycota > Agaricomycetes > Agaricales > Dendrothele > Dendrothele bispora. The sequence continues at coordinate 4,489 of ML180634.1, read as the reverse complement.
TCCTATCGAATTTATTTATTCCCGAGGGCACGTTATACTGTGATGTGTACCATCTAATACTTCTATGCTATTTTCCATGAATTGAACTGTCTGTAGTATGTCAAGAACTTTGGCCGGGAGACCGAGAGTCGGGGATTGCGAATGCGCACGTGGAGCGTTACTGGATCCCCGACTCTCTGAAGAAGAGAGCCTTGTGCCCTCATTAGCACCGAACAGTTCCCACCAAATTCTACAGCAGATACTCTGTGTAATGAAACCGGGTTGGTTTCGGGTTCAGAAACTCTTAGATGATCAATAAAGGAAATGGTGAAGCCTAATTCGGCGAAATCCAGGTAAGCTCACGTGTTACGCAGGAAACCGAAGGATCTCAAGCACTAGTTGAGCACAAAGGCGTCAATAGAGGTCGAGAATAGCAACCAGTACAAGCTAAGGCGTTGCAAAGGGTGCCGAAACTTACAATCAGTCAAGATGTAAGGCAGATACAGATGTATTGCAGAGGAGGAAAGGCTTGTTACAAAAGTACATACCTAGATACTTATATACATATGTAGTGAGTCATTAGAAGTATCCAGAATAGAAAGAAACATTCGTCGGAATGTTGTAGAAAAGTAAAGAAAGGAGGAGAAAAAGGATGCCCGAGGTGTAGCCGAAGCATCAATTATTAGAGATTAAATCAACGAGGACGGTAGATCGAGACTCGGAGAAGGAGAATAGAAAATACTTACAACTGAGGACGGTTGTCCCATTGACATCACACTCTGGGTCCCACCAAGAATGGTAATCTTTGATGCAGAGTATAGCAGACATCATGATTGTAGCTTATCAGAGAGAAAAGAACTTTGGCTAACAATACGTAAGGTCCGGGACTGGACATTGGATACGTGTATTGTGATATACCATTTTCTTTATTACAACCTTTTGAAAATACATCTAAACTTGCACAAGTTGAACAACTAACACATCAGAGTGTCGAAAGTAGATTGAAGACCTGACTACTTGATGGTTCAAACATGGCGCCGACCCATCATCTGATTGTATAGATAAGATATTTGATTGACTATATGGATATGTGCGCGAAACTCCAGCAGCCAGTTCGAATTTAGTAAGGACGAGACCTCCATAAACTCCGGCCTCGTAACCTGGTAGTGGATCATCGCAAGGCTTCGGGTGGTAGAGAAAATCGGTCTTTCAAGACTTGGTTGAGGTACTAGGCGGGCTATAAAAGAGACAGTCAATAATCAAGTGAGGGACATCAAGAGGGGAGATGAAGAATGAAAGTAGATGACATGGATGACCATCCTCCTCTGGTCCTCATCAACACTCGTCGGAACGGCCAGTGTGTGCATGAAGAAATAGGGCCGTCGCTTCGCGCGGCAGGTACGTGCCAGTCAAGTACAAATTTCCAGGGAAAATGGTGCGGCAACATCGGCATGACCTAACATACCAAATGGGTTTGCCCACAACCAGCCAACCGAAGATCAGTAAGGACGAGTCCTCATAAATTCGGCCTCGTAATACACCGTGCACACACTGAGCACAAAATTCGAGTGCTAGGGTATGAAGAAAGGCCATAGCATGAGACGCACACACAGTCCTATGAATTGTCTGACTTGAACACTCCGGGTCGTTCTGTACCGGGATACAGCGTATCATATTTTTGGTTGATGATCCCGTAGGTGGAACAAGTGTAAGGTACTCAAGTAACTTGCAAGTCTAACCCTAAGGGTACACTTATGCAAGAAGGCACCTGATTCAAGTAAATACTCGCATTTCAATGTGTGATTTATATCCTATGATGTCCCACCTTTATATGGTTCACCAAACTAAAGCCTTAGTTATGGTCCTGACAGGACAATGACCAGGCAAGGCTAGACATACGCATTACCTGGTATATCGGAAGTGAGCAGAGTAGGGACCCAGGAATGTCACTTTTTTGGGCCACTGGTCTGACCAGGACTTTAATCGAAAGTAGCTCAGAGATATCCAAAAAATCGTAAAAATCGTGTTTCTGATAACGATCTGAGCAATGTCGAGGATTCTCTTTTCGGTGTTCAAGTCACCGGGCTGCTGATTTATTTTGAGCCTAGTGATAGCCCGCTCCACTGGTATGTAGCGCAGTGTCATCTGAGCTCCAAACAAGGCTGTTCAGTGGTAGATCTTAAAACATTTAGAGCAAGGTCACCAGTGCCACCACCGACCTAAGTCATTCATTTTAGGGTAGGAAGTTCTTGTTATTTCAAATACCATAAGTTTACTGGACATTCGAAGACATTTGATTGATCAGATGAGTAGTAGTTCAAAGGAAAATGATACTTATCCATCATTAAAGGTTGGGTCGAATACTCATTGACAACCATCTATGCAGGACAAGCCTAATGTCAGCTCCAAAAGTGCGCCACTGGACGTAAGAGCGCAGTATAAAGTAGAGGGGACAGACAACTATTGGTGATCCTTCACACCACACCTAGTACCTCAATGTCGGGCTCACCCTCAGATCAGGATCCCCAATGTACAGAGATCATCCAAAGTATCCTCCTCATATTTTGGCCAATAGTCATCGTTTTGGTTCCTACATTTCTGATTTACGTGATATATCTCACAGTCACCTTGCTTGCGGTGTATGTCCTATTGTATGTACATCATTTTTCACCTCAACTGTTGCATCATGTTTTTATGGATAGCGTCATAGATCCAGGGGTATAAGAAATTCAAGGCCCCGACTAGTACTCTTTATTATCACGGTGTTCGAGCTGTTGGCTTCAACAGCTTATGTCGTTGTCTCACTCATAGTGATTGCATTGCTTTTTCACGATAACCTGAGCCCGGAATGGACTCAACACTTTCTACGTCTTGACCAACAAGTTTACGCCGAAACGGATGTCGTCATGCGCTTGAATGTGAGAATGCTTCTTGCTGATTTGTCCCGTTTTGATCCTATGCCAACTTACTACTTTTCTTTCAAAGTTTCTTTTAAGTGACGGAATAGTTGTATGGAGAACTTGGGTGTTATTTCCTTTCGACAAACTCGTCAAATCTACTTTGGTATTTTGCATGCTCGTAACTTCCAGTTTGTCTTTCAGATCTTCCAGTTATTTTAACCTTTACTGACCCTGTATGCCCTCAGTCTGTACATGTGTTGATGGTGGTATCGCTGCAAGCAGAACATCTGATGTTATACATAGCGTAGGAGGTCCAGTAACTCGGAATCTACTCACTTTTCTTCCACTATTGATCACAAACGTTCTCGCGACCGCTTTGATTGGGTACAAAGCATGGTGAATGTTTCCCTTTTTCTCAGAAGCAGTTTTTTGAACCCTTCACATTTTAGGTCCCACCGAAAAGCCATAAAGCAAAATCTGATGTCAACCGGGACTAACATGTCAAAAGCTCTGAAAACTCTCTGGCTCTTGATCGAATCAGGGTTAGTTTACTGCATCATTTTGGTAAATTTTTATTTCGTTTCATTGAAGGTTTTCTGATACATACTGATAATCGCCACTGATCTTATACTTAGATGGCGTATATTTTCGTGATACAAACTGGTCCTAACCCGAATGACGCTTATGCAACGTCTTCTGCCTTGATCTTTGCAAGTATTTTACCACTGCTTTCTGCACTTCAGGCACCCTCCCTAGGGTACCTACTTAGGTACATCTTTCTATGCATAGACTCCACCTAAGAGGCCCTAAAAACCCCGGTCATTCCAAAATGCTGGGAATTCCCAAAAGTACAGGGAATTCCCTCTAACATCCTCTGGGAAATCCCACATGTTCTTACTGAAGTCAATGGGAATTCCCGGTCATGTACTGGGAATTCCCAAAATGCCTCACAAAACTTGGGAATTCCCAGTATGTTGTTGGGAATTCCCCAATTTCTCCACACAACTCGGGAATTCCCAGTATGCTGTTGGGAATTCCCCAATTCCTCCATACAACTTGGGAATTCCCAACAGCATACTGGGAATTCCCCAATTTCTCCACACAATTTGGGAATTCCCAACAACATACTGGGAATTCCCCAATTTCTCCACACAATTTGGGAATTCCCAACAACATACTGGGAATTCCCCAATTTCTCCATGCAACTTGGGAATTCCCAGTATTGTGGCTGACAGGGGCTGATATTGATAAAACCCAATATGGAAGAGATAAGATAAAGGTGTCTCGGACAATCTGGTCCCAATTATTCCGCTGATTCTGAATCTGCTGTCCATTTTTAGATAGCAGCTGTGGCTGAAGAGAAAAATGCAAAATAAATTCCCGGAGCCGGCGATGAAAGATGATGTAGGTGGATATATAGGGTTTTTTTAGGTCAGGGAATCCAAATACTTACTTGAAATCATGTTTCCTCCATACTGTAGTTCCGTGAATGGAAGCGACTGTCACGGTCACAGAAGGCCCGTCGCATTGCTAAAATACCGTGACGTCACGCAAAAAATTGACCATGAACCTTCCAAAACCAAGATTTTTACCATATCTGGAAGTCAAAG
>ML180633.1:0-11136 GCA_004369135.1 Dendrothele bispora CBS 962.96 | reverse complement strand
CCACTAGGCCCATCAGCCCAGTTAGTTCCATGTTGTAACAGGCCATGCCAGTGCTAACAAAATAATTATTCCGAGTCGGTCAATTTTTGGATATCCGAGATTTGAATCTGAAGCACTCACGATACTGGTGTCTCTTGACATAGTGGAATCAGCCAATTCATCAATCACATTGATGGAAAAGTGGTCTCCCTGTTTGAGACGGCATGAATACATATACTTATGGATTGTATGAAGATACATCACCTTATTTCCTTGGATGATGGGACCAGGCGTATTTGCGGAGAGGGGGTTAGAGCCGGCGGCGACGGTGCTAGATAGATTGTTTAGACCAAAAATGTCTCGAAGAAGTAAGTCGCTATACTTACTCTCGAAGGAAACCATCGGGTGCAAGCTTCTTGTTGACAACATGGAGACTTCCGCGGTTCTTAATCACCTCCACCGCGTATGCCGAAGACAAGTGCACAGTCAAAAGAATCAAAGGAAGGAGCATCATGGTGGAGAACAAAGCAGAACACAAAGAACTTGGGCGCTGGCAAAGAACACCCGAGAGGAGAACAGGGAAGAAACCTGAAACTGCTCGTGAGATGTGAGGCAAATTCGCTCCAGCTTTTATACATTTACCCAATTGCTTCAGGTTCAGACGAGTCACACAGAAAAGATGGTAAGCAATTACCTGTGATTGTCCCCTAACAAATGTCGAACTGTCGGCTTATGACCGAACTATTCCAACTTTGTTCACCGCCCTACCGAACCGGGGATGAGGAGCATAGGAAATGAAATACATAATGGGTTTTTGAGCGCGTCTGTAACAGTTTCTGCCCTGGATAGCTTTTAATAGATCAAAATTTTTGCCACTTTTCGGACTTGTGGACATAAAATGAATGACGTTTATAGGCTAATGGCCAGAAAATCCACTTTGTTTCCAAGCAGGAGAGCAGGCGTCAGGTTTTGGTGGTGTTCCTATTCGAATTCACACCTTTAACCTGTCATCCGAAGTATCGGATGTCGGAATCGAGTATATTCCAGCCTCGAAGCGTATGGACACAGCTTTAGCGTCTACATTCATCATCTGTCAGAAACAGTTACAGTAGCGATCAATTTCTGCCACTAACCTTTGTAGCCTCGACACACCCTGATTGATTTTGGGGAAAAATAACCCCTTCCGGTCGTGATCTCATAAAAAGGCACAAAAGTACGAATACGTGAAACTGTCTTGTAGATTCCGAGCATTTGTAAATAGCGACTATCACCTTACAAATGAGCTGTCTTTTCCAAGAGATTGGTACAGGTAAAGAGATATGCAACGCTCGACATTTGACGCGTGTAGTCCCGCCCATGACATGGTGAGGATATGCCGCAGGTGTACTGCCTAGCATCGATCATCCGTTCTCGTCGGTTACCGCCCGCGTCCCCCATTCTATACTCTTTCCACACCAGCTACACAACCTAATAACATCGCATCTATCCCGCCTTCGGTCCTTTCTTCTATCCACCTATCCAGGTCTCGGAACATCAACAGCGTAGACCCAATGTTCTTGTCTAGCCCTTTGTCCTCTAACAGCGCCCTTTTCCCGGGCCACATACCCTGTTCTTGAAGTCCGATGAAATTGACAAGTATACCAGCATCCTCAGCACGCCCTGAATTAGGAATCTTGACAACCAAATCGATTGACCAGGTATCTTTTCCGTAAAAGGATGCCTCTTTGACATGGTGTCGGGTGTATTCATTTGGTGGGTTGTCGTCTAGATTCCACTTTAGGACATGTGCATCAAACGCAATAACTTTTTTAATGAAAAGCGGTAATATCAGTCGAAGAAAGGGCGGGCGAAGGGATTGACAGGGGGCGATAATTATTGATCAAAAGGGAATAACAGGAAATGTGTCGTTAATTCACATCCTAACTTCGAAGAAAAGACCCACTGCGTACCTGTCCAGATGAGCCCGGGGTGATAGACCCGCAACTTCAAACTTCGAGTTCCAGTACTCAGGTCCACTAAATCTTCTTCAGCGGTGATAGAGAACTTGGTTCCAGGGGCAGTCCAAGGAGATGCGTATCCGGGATCCATAGTCAACGGCACTTTGTACGGAGTCAGAAACTAACGGTTCGGTTCCAGACAAAAACGAGGACTTGTTAGTTTAAACCAATCCTCCGAAATGTTCGCAAAAAGAAACAGCTCACCAGACTGAAAGGGAACATCGGGTCCCAGTCTGAGTTATAGCGATCCATAACGATAGGCTCGGGTAGAGCTTCTGGATTCTCGCTTTCCTCTGGCCCACTGCCAAACTCTTTCGCGATTTCGTGAACCAAAGCCTGGAATCCAGGGGCACCGTCAGAAGTTGACAGGTGAAGATGATGCTCCCCAGTAGTAATCTACATACACAAAGAAAAAAAGGGACGTTTAGCGAACCTACTCCTATTTTTGGCAGCGGAGAAAGGAGGGGGAACATACATTCTCGGTCCTCAATACAAACAATCTCTTTTGGTGCATCTCATCGAAAGGTTCTCTGACCGCGAAGATCGCGAGAGGAACGACACTGGCTATCCCGAATAAAATGACGGCTTTCACGAGGGTTGAGCGTCCGAAACGGTGAACGAACGGCAAGAACAACGGAACTGCCAATGCACTAATGGCAGCGACAATGGTCGAAATGAGGTTATCTGCAGGGACGTCGGCACCCATGCGACCCGTCTAAAAGAAAAGAACAGAAAAAAAAAACAAAGTGTAAGCGGCACCATACTGAAAATGCGTTCAAGCGAAACTGAAAAAAACTCACCAACGGTACAAACACCTCCAAGACTGGTAACATTGCCATCGTACCGGTAATCAACGGTAGAGATTGCCCTAGAGCATACGTCACTAATGAGATTTCTATCTTGGATCCGGAGAACCCGGGGTTGATAAGCAACGCGATAAAGAGAGATGCTGAGGACAGGAAAAGAAGAGAAGCGGAACCGACTCCGAGAAGTTGGACGACGAGGGCGAGGAAGGACTGAATGAGAGTGATAGAGGTGTACACGGCTAATTCCTGTACTGGAGAAACAAGAAGTTGAGAGATAAGAGCACCTAAACGCAGAGACAAGGTTTCCAATATTAGACTCTCAGAATAGTTGTGGAAAGTATGTATAAACGCGTACCTAAGACCGCTGGAGGTCCATAGAGCAACAACGCAGAGTATTCATTGCTGAACCAGCTCATTCCTTTTCCTAAAACTTTTGCCATGATCACCGCTACAACGTTGGCTCCGACTAGACATCCCATGAAACCGAGGATAGCTGCGACAGCACCACGGACAAGCTCTTTAGCGGTCAATTCACTAGAAGTGGATACGATTCCATTGGGTTTTCCTTTTCCCTTCTTCGCGTCTTTACCGGCTCCCCCGATATTTGGCTGCGAACCGGAGAACAAAGTTGTAGCCAGTGCGACGCTTGCGACAAAAAGCGCTGCGTGTAGCTTCAACGCCGTTGAAAACGAATAAAGGAAGAAAAAGCCTAGAAGTGAATAATAAACTGTGGTTGGTTTCGTGTAGCCTCCTGTCAACGAAGGAAGGACTTCTGGGTCGGATGAGAGGTGTTGAAGGATCGCCAAGGTGTTTTCTCCCATATGTTGGGCGACACCGGGTTGGATGTTTTCGACGAGATCCTATTTACAGGATAGAAAAAGTATTGAGTTATCAAATGAACTAAGGAGGATGAGGACTGTAAAACCAACCTTACGCATGTGGTAGAGATAGCTATTACCAACGACGGCCATCTACAACAGAAGGAAAATGGTCAGTTTTATGGAACAAACGGACGATGGGACGAAACGTACGTCGAGTCCAGTTACATTTAGATATTGTTGGAATTGCCGGAAGTCAGTGCTGTGATAAGAAAAAGTCAGTAAACGATTCTGAACACATAAAAGGCGACAAGAACAGGTTCGTGGAACGAAGTATGAACGTAGCAAGAAGGCGACAGCGGTAAACAGACTCACTCAGACATGATAATCCCAGAACTGAATACATCGTTGGCAATGATGGTACCGAAAGGTCTGAGTTACGAGAAATACCTTTAGGACAGATGTACTTATATCTCTGCGAATAATGGGGAACAGACCTTGGGACGCGAGAGTACGCTTCGATCATCTGTTCGGAAGTAGCTTGAAAGAGTAGTTCGCGTCCAGTCGTCCCAGCAGCTAAGAGAAAGATAATCAATGTAGAGCTGGATGTATGCGCAAGAAAATGAAGTATACCTTCCAAATTGACGACCGCACGAATCCTGCGGAGTAAGGGTTAACGACGACGAGAGGGTGACTTCAAGGGGCAACTCACGTTGGTGCAACAGGGTGCTGGGTCGAGAAGAGATGGGACCCATCTTGCAACGATTCCTCCGCATTGTTGAACACTGCGAAATGACAAAAACTTTAATTTACAAGAGCATAAGGAAACGGCTTGCAGACGCACGGAACACTATAGCATGCCTCGGACTCCAGCCAGGGGTCTCAACCAAGACTCTCATACATTCCAACATGATTCCAACTGCAAGGGCATCGTCTGCAGCACCAGGTGTTGGTAACGTACTATCCAAATGTGAATTGACGAGGACGGCGTGTTCCTTGCCCTCAGCGGTACCGTCAGAGACACGAACAACGATGTTACTAAGGTCAACGTAGTTTTTGTAAAGTCTGCTGCCCATCATGTCAAACCTATAGAAGCGTTCGAGTGACAAGTCAGAAATATCCTCCGAGAAAAAAAAAAACAGGACATACCTATGACTGCCACTCCCTTCTTGTCTCCATATCTCGCATTCCAGTTTCCTGCCGCTCTCTGCGATCATCTCGTCGCATTTCTTCTTGAAGTCTACGACCTGTTCATACATCCATTTGTCACCCAAGGCATGTTCGTAGGTTCCGGGAGTTCTAAATCCAATGTCTTCTGATAGGTGCTTCGACACGCCGAGGATTTGAGCTTCAGATATCTGGGGTAGCTTGGTGACAGGATTGATTCTAGATGATAATGGTGCGGTCAGTCTAGACGAATGGAAAAAATGCAAGACTCCGTACAAGTCTACTATGGGCTCCGGTAGTGCTGCAGCACAAAATTCGACACGTCAACAATACCGTTGGAAATCAAGAAAAAAGATAGTACTCACAAGAATGTTGTCTATGGGCTATCCATGGTGCTCCTAGAAGGACGGGTGCCAGAAGCAAAAGTGAGCTCAAAGGACCCCATCCTGAGCGAGTCTGACGCGTCACGGTCGAGGTCATCTGCACACTGGTCACAAGAACGTCGGTTTCGGCTGTTTGTCGACTGTCAACAAACGACTCGCAATTGGGCAACTCCTGCAGTATCTTGCTTTCGCCTTTCGTCGTCTTTCGCTGCAACGTCAAGGTCTTTGTTTACTCCAGTCCATCTTTTAGGGTGAGGTCATTTATTCGGCCCGTTGTCACCCTGCATTGCTATCTCGGGATGACACGGTCGAGCTGACGCGCAGTAGAACCTCCGAGCAAAGCCCAATGCGAGACTTAAGCGTATAACCGCTTGACCCCTTCCTCAATCATATTTGGAATACTAGGAAGCAGCAGTAAGTTGATCATTGAGCTAGTCACAGCATCTTGCGCTATGATCTACTATGATGTCTAGATCCGGACTTTCACAAGACAGCTGATTTACTATCACTGTCTATCTATCAGCTCACAAATTCAATTCCTTTCCGTTTTCGAGTTCCTCAACATATCTGCTACCCCCGAAATGCAAGAGCAGTCCATTCAGGATACATGTCACAATCATGCGCTAATGTATAGTTCGAAACTCATCACAAAGTCCGTAATCTTTTGCACAAATTGCAATGGAAGAGACGAGCATCTCATCCGGTTACGACAGGTCTAGACCTTTTTTGTTCTCTGAATGTTCGAATTTCTCCATTTACCATTCATGAGACAGGTAACATTGAGGTCCAACGAGAACCTACGAGAGCAAGCTACGTAGCGTCCTGATTTTTTGAATGTGTCCGAAAGGAGTTCCCTTCGGCTTAATCTATCGACTTTAAGTTTGCAGTGTCGAACCTCGTCAAAGCATGAAATCATCATCTTGACAAATTAAATTCCAAGGTCTGAGAAGAAATCTCATGCGCCGTAGGCTCGAGGAAGTGAATGATGGAAGATAAGGTGATACAGATGACATCGAAGCCTGTTTGTGCACTTTCTTTGTACTGTAAAGAGATTCGAACTCTGAGGCCTGAGCTGCTGAGATCGTGGTCGTTGAATATAAAGCTGCGAGTTTACTTCCTCTTGGAGGTAATTTGTGAAGTGCGAGATATGCTCGCTGTACTACATGATGTTAATTGATGATAAGTATCACCACCAAATCACTGTGAAAATAGACAGGTTTGTCACTGTATACATAGATTCTAGCTGTGCTTTGCCAAATTTCGAAAGCCCGGCGATACTTATTTACGATATCGGCATCCGGCGTTCTTCGTAGACAACGTGCATGTGAGCTTAGTATGGTCACTTCAGGTTGCCTTTCAACTCCCATCATCCCAAAGCCCAACAGTAGTCTCAGCGTCTCAGCTGCTCAGTCTGTTATACCCTTCTTCAGTACGTATACCTGCCCCGTATAAGCGGTTTCTTTCTGATTTGAAGCTTTTGCATGATGGTTACCTCGGAAGCGCTAAGCTTGTTACTCACTCGGACGTGGTACTCCCAATATATTTCTACTCAATTCTCGAGGTCTGATCAATGAATCACGAGTCTATCTGGCCGCAAGATAACATCTTTCTCCGTTTGACTTTCAGGTTGCTGTGTTCGATAAACACAAATGAGTTCCAGGACGTCCATGGTCAAACTCTCCATTGCTGTCTTGACAGCATTTCTATCATTCTCCCTAACCTACTTCTCGCCTTTCAAGCGCTACATCTCAAATACTTTCTCTATCAAAACACAAACCCAGGCCTCCCCAATCCCCATCACGACACGTACCTTATCCACAAACTGTACCTCTCCTCCACCCCACTCTTGCACTTTCTATGCGGCCTGTCTCGAGCCCGTGTTTCACTGCGGCCCGTCTGGATATCCTATCGGCTTCGGAGAAGAATTCTGTACAAAGTTCAGTTTACCTTCCAATGTCGGTCGACTATCACCTCAAGGACAACAATGGATGTACACTACCATGCATTGTTTGCAGGAAGCTCTTGTTCCTACACTCGAGAAAGAGGCTTCTTTAGGTCCTGAATTAGCTGGTGACGATCAGAATGCTTGCGACCGATTGGAGAAAGAAGCTTTTGGAACCCACGCTCCTTGTTACCTTTCGTCTGGATTATGCACTTTGACACCTAAGGATTGGATCGTGATAGTCGAGATAGTTCAGCTCAAGACGCTTTTTGGGAGTTGGGATGCGTTTGAAGGGAGTGTGGAAGCTGCTGAAGGTTGTGTCGAGTTTTATGCTTGGGTATTGGAACATCGGGTAACTGCGTGATTGACGGGAGAATTAGACCATGTTGGTGATGATTCCTAGGCTCTCTTAGTTGCGTTTTTTGTCATAGTTTTGTTTTTTGTCATAGTTTTCATGCGTTCATTTGTCTAAAGATAAGCTAATATTGGAGTGATTCGATACGACTCAAATCCTACAGTCGTCGCTGGTTGTTAATGATTTCTCCCCGATGTGTACAGAAAAGAAGATCCAGTGATAGAATTCATAATTCCACCAACAATTTAGCAAAACTCGAAAATAGACCTTATTCATAAATGACTGTCTATGTGGGCTTGTCTGCTAAACTTGAAGTAGGGATACGAGAGAGATGTCTTGGGGATTTAAAATGTGTTTGTTTGGTCGCCTAAAGCTCTCGCAAGGGACCCGAAAAGGGACGCCAAGCTCAAGCCGGCACGGGCGAATGTGTACATGAGGCGAAGTCAAAAACAAGAAAGAAAGGGTACGCGGTAAGGGTGGGAGGAAGAAAAAGAGACTATCGAGCTGTATGCGGAACATCGGGAAGAGAAAGGACACGAGATAAATACCGTGAATATGAGGGCCCTAAATACTGTAGCTACGCAAAGAAAACGTCCAAGCTATGACCATGTTGGTGATGTATAAAAGCTTGGACCAGAAATACACAACGGATGTCAAAAGGTATAGCTCGCGACATAGACCTCGGTCAAAGTGTTTGACCGCGTAAATCATGAAGTCTGCAAATCAGAACCGGAAAACGAAGGTAGTTGTTCCTCGGACATAATCTCCTCTACTCCGATAGAGGAACTAGAATTCTTTTCCAAAACAGAGCCCGAAAACGAAGGTAGTTGTTCCTCGTCCATACTCTCCTCTGGTCCGACAGAAAAACTAGAATTCTTTTCCCTCTCTTCCTTCAACTCCTGCGTCAACTCCAACAATTTCTGTTCCAGAATCGCGTTCGATGACAGAGACTCGTTCAACTTCTCTTCAACAGTCTTCAAAGCCGAAGAAGATTCCTTCAACCTGTCAACTGTTTTGTTCATCAACTTCGCGCGTTCGATGACTTGAGGAAGGAGTCTTTGAACGCCATTCCATCCTTTGAGCGTCGAGGGATCCGTTTCTGTAGACGAGCTGTGTGATAGAATCTTGCATCCCCGAGGAAGAATTCCACTCAGGAAGAATGCTGTCCGAACCTCGTCACCATCTCTCAACCTCGACCGACCAACATCAAGAGTTTGCAGACTGCGCAAGATATAGGGGAGGTTTCCTTGGGTGAATAGTTCCTGATCTGACGGAAGAGTAGCGACGGTAAAGCGCATCCCGATACATTCGATGTTGGGCACAGCTTCTGCGAGTTTCAAGAGAACTGTAGCGCTGAGTCTCGATTTTCCACTCGCGGAAGTGTGGCCGTAGGGATTCAGAACAAGGGATTTAAGATTTGGAAAACTCCGAAGTAATGATACGGGCTGATCGAGAGATGTGTACGCGAGGGCATAGAAATGAGTGAATTTTAAGTCGTTTATCCTATTGCATTGAAGCAGTGGTTGAATGTCTGAAAAAGAAGGCAAGGAGGAGGAGGGAAGACTCCGGTTGAGCTCTGAATCGGGAATAGATCTGGGATTGTAAATAAGATGGACCCTTTCTACATTGGGGCAGGTCTTCGCGATAGCAGACGAGAGCTGTTTTATAGCATCTGGAGACTCCATAAGAGGAGAGCAGATGTCGATAGATGTCAAATCAGACAGTTCACTTTGAGCGAGAAGTGAGGCGGTGGCCAGATCGTAGCGTACAGTGAGGTGCAGATGCTCCAGTCCGTAAGGCGCACCAGACTGTAAGGGGTGTTTCATAGGATTTTCGATTGCGGCACTTCCATTATCGTTGAAAGAACAGAGTTCGAAACGTTTCAGACTTTTCAGCCCGGTAAAAATGGATGACCCGTCTGGGATGCTCGGAAGAACGACAGTGCTCAAGCTAGGAAGACCTGCAAGGCATTCTATCAATGCTTCATCATATGAATGAGAGCTTACGGTCCTGGCGCAGCGAAATTCGAGATGTGTTAAGTTTGGAGATTGTAATGGAAGGAGTTTGAAGAATGCAGAGGCATCGGGCTTCGTATAGAAGTGCATTGAGATTGAGATACGTTGCAAGTCTTCGTGCATAAACACGAACAGGCTGTCGAGGGGTCCGAAGTAGGAGCTATGGCGGGGACTATAGTGACAAGTAAGCTCCGTCAGTTTGGGAAGAAGTGGTTTTGCGGGTCTATTGAAGCGCAGGTACATGAGTATCCTAGTCAAATTCTTTCCCCTGACCTCCCGATAATCAAGTAGCAGACGGCGAACACGGGGGCAATAGCGAGTACAAAAGCGTCCCCAATCGTTAACGTCTGGATCCCGTTCGAATTCGAAATCCTGGAAAGTGATGACGTCGTTAGTAAAGCTCCAACTGATCTCCAACTGATTCAAGACTGACATATGATATGTCAATTTCATCCTGAGACCAAGCCCTCGCTATCGACCTGGATTTGACTGGGGCGAGAAGATTGAAGAATGCAGGTAGGTCACGCATATGTACATCGTGCCATACAACATCCAACGAGATATCTGACCATTGTTTGCATACGAGAGCATTCTGGATGTTGCCCTTTCTGTCCGAATTTTCGAAAATCGAGCGGAGAAGTTCAGGAATGCGGAGAGTGGCATGCATATCGAAAGTAGTAGACAAAGGAGATGCCGAGACGGGTATGTAATTTTCAAGGTTTGAGTAATTAAATCATGTGACCTGTCGACCTAACACTGCCAGACTAACCGTCTTGTTAACCGTTGCGTTGAGAAACAATCATGAAACAAAGACTGGGCAGAAAATATCAGAACTAGGTATAGGCAATCACGGTGGCGCCATGATTTCAGCAACGCCACCAGGAATAAATTTGACTGAGACTCGGTATGGCTACGTGTACATCAAAAATCAAACAGGTATTTAGAAAAAAAGGCTTGAAAGGGGAGACATTAAAAACCCTCCGGGTTAGAAACCACATGGGAAAATTCGCCTCGGTCGGGAAAAGTCTGTCACCTTCAAGAGTAGAACTATACAGGGAGAGGTGGAGGGTAGCACGAAAAAGAATGGAATATCACTGAAAGCGACGTGAGGATTCCATGAGAGAATGAGGTGAGAATATCTCGAATCCTGTCACACAACATATATACATGATATACATGTACGTACGGGGGCCGTGAAGGCCTAGATGCACGGAGCAGGAGTGGACAGCCCGGAGGTCCAGCGCACGGAGCGATGATCACGGAGATCGGCCACGGAGGCAAATGCACGGAGCAGTGACTCACGGAGAGTCAATAGTGCACAGAGCACAGAAATGGAGGAAGAGAATCAATTCCGAACCTAGGTCACTTACCGAGACGATTAGTCTATTGTAAAAATAATGTTAAAAATTAAAAAAAAAAACGGTTGAGCATCAAGTCATGTATGGAATCCTGAACGGTAATGTGACTCACAACGTCTCCAGAATATACCCGATGAGATTCATCATTCAACTTTGATACCGTACCTTCACGAGACAGTCGACTTCAGTGAGGGTGATCTGCCAATCCATAAATTCTGCCGTGGGGTAAGAATGGAGATTGATTATCAGTCAATCATAGATAGGACAGCTGAGCATTGGGACTCTCGCCTTCAAGTCATCACTGGTTGTTAATGAT
>ML180632.1:0-10874 GCA_004369135.1 Dendrothele bispora CBS 962.96 | reverse complement strand
CCAGGCGGTCCTGTTGATGTACCGGTTAATAAGCTTGCTGAGAAGTATGATGTCACTCCTGACCAAATCCTGATGGCATGGGTCAAACACAAAGGCGCAGTCGTTGTAACGTGAGTTTATTCTTTTCATCTTTCGGAGGCGCATCTAATGGCGTATACTTATACAAATTCTTTCACTTTACAGTACCAGTTCCAAGAAGGATAGATTAGAAGGTTATCTCAATGCGGGTAATCTATGTACGTCCGAGTCTTGTCTCAGTCATCCTAACGCCGTTTCAAGTCAGCTTCGGTGCACGGTCCTAATAAGTTACTAATGAATCATACATCGAAACAGCCCTTGCGGATGAAGAGGTCATGGCCATCGACTTGGCCGGATCCGAAGGAGAAAGACTTTACAGTGCGAGAAAAGCATTTCTCAAAGGCACAGGGCTTCTCTTAGCGTGTGCGATTTTGGTGGGATTGTACAATTATATGTGTCATTGAAAATGAAGTGGTTGAAGTCTGTTCGGTCTGTAAAAAAGGTAAGTGTACAAAAGGATTACGAGTAATAGTACGTTTGGGTGGGCGGTACTGTGCTATATGTATGTGTAAACCCATGTAATAAGATAGCTCTTTATCTTCTGCCTTTCGTGCGAGTGTAGTAAAGAACGGCCTGCCCCAAAGGAAGAGGCCGGCAATTTGCTACAGTCACCTACTAGAGCTCATTCAAATAGTTTCAACTGACTGGTTATGCTAAAAGCTTTGATAAACGCGGGTCGCTGATCAACTCAGGCTGTCTAAGTCTCGACTCGGAAGCCGACCTGGAAATCGTTTGCATCAAGTCTCCGCTAGTAGATAAAAGACTCTCAGTGAAATCATGATCTCTTTGAGTGTATGAACATAACATGTGAGTGGGAATAGGCAGAATACACTAACCAATTGTGTACAAAGAAAAATTGTTATACATATGTAGTACTCAAGAAAGAAACTATGGTACAAGTAGATGAGATGTGTACATTAAACGATCGAAGCTTATTTTGGACCAACACGAGCCACCATTATTTATAGAACTCCCTTGAGCAGACCTTTTTGTGGCCAGATTTCCAGTGTTCCTGTCAGTGTAACGGAATGAGTCCCACTTGTCCAGGGCAGTGTAAAAACACGTATACATATACTTACCTTTTGATGCTCCTTCGAGCAGTACAACAACTGACGGCATCCTCCACACGTTTTCAGCACCAACTGGGCACTACCTGGTTTACCGCAAAACCCGCAAGCCGACACTGAACGACTATCTTTCTTATCCGAAGTCGTTTCCTTGAAATAGCCAGGAGAATCATGAGGATCTGGGAATGTCTGCTTGATTGATTGTCCCTTTTTGAGCTTGGGGTCTCCGAACATTCTAGGATTAAGTCCTTCGACAGACATTGGCATAACGTAATTGCGCATTCCTAGTTCGAAGATTTGTTCAGGGTGATCTAGTACATATGCAAGGGATTCGAGAAAGAAAGGTTTTACGTACCTGATCGAATAGAGTTGGTTGAAGCTAGAGCTTCCGCAAGCCTTTCCTTTGTCCATCCCATGTCAAATCGGTCGGGATCGAACAACAGTGGAGGTTTCACGAAATATTTGTAGTTTGGCGAAGACAGTATCTCGCGTTTCTTCTCTTTTCTGAATGTAATGGTGGTTTTTAGTGAACTTTGCGACCTCGGAACGGGAAATTTTTTCGTACTTCTTGACTTCATTGTCTTGATCGTATTCCTTCAAGAAGTCTTGATAGTGGTATGATCCTTTCATGTTTTCTGAGGAGATAATCAGTCACGCGATTAAAAAGAGATGAGAATTACTAGACGACCCCACCGCCTGGACACATTCCACCCCCAGCAATGATTTCTACATGACCGTCTGACTCATCTACTGGAAGGATCTTCTCTACCACGATCTCGTGGGACCACTTGTCGCCAAAGTCATATAGATAACCAATCGTTTGGCGTTCTGATGCAAACAGATGCGCAAGCATGTATCTGGAAGTAGTCACAATGAGGAATGTATGTCGAGAGTGACCCAGGAGACATACTTACTCGTCATCTGGAAGCCATTGACAACCAACCTGTGGAACAGTTAATCGAGATGACAAACAATAAGTATAAGGTGTGAACATACGAGACTCCTATATGTTACGCAATCCACAGAGTTTGCATCCTGTACGCCAGCTCATGATGTAAGTACTAGAGTGTAAAATCGAGGAACTACTAGGATCGTTAGTACCTTGGGTCCATAGAGCGATCCGTCTCGATAATCGGTAAAAATGTACGAGTGCATGTTTCGTGCCCTTGCATTAATGGAATCAGTCAACGATATCGCGACGGAGGCAGACGACATACCATCCCATCACTGGACAAAGAATTTTATCTTGAAAGACTCCGATTTTTAGTCCTGCTGAGGCTCTAACCCGACGCCAGATGCGAGGCTGACCCTGAGCATCATGTATATTACTGTGCAGCATTGAGAACGTGTGAGTAGTACAAAACTGGGTCAAACCAACATACGTTAAGTAGACTCTAAGTATGATATCCTGCTTGGGCAGATCACCAAGGTCGACGTTCAAAAGTTTTTGACGCTAAACCGGAGCAAAAATCGAGTCATTTTGGGACACCAAATAAAAAGGACGGCTTACCTTCCGTTCGATAATCACTTTGATGAATTGCTCCTCCGGAGTGTGCTTCAGTTCGCTCATGTAATAACGGCTTTGTTGCATCTACAAAGTTTCATTCTTCTATGAGTCCGATCTGAATAGTCATGATGAAGCTACTAGGCGTACCATTCTTGAGATGTTCCCGAGCATGTCATCTAAAGCTGAATGAATTAAAAGATCTACAGCTGCGAAAGTTTTCACTCACCATCTGCTTCCTATAAAAACCATATAATTTACATTCATAGATGCCAAGTACAATGAAGTTGACCACTGACCGGAAACACGCCCCATGAACGAATCTCCCCGCGAAGATCAGGTTGTGGTTGAAAAGTGTATGGGTCTAGAGCATGTCGGAGAGTGAGACGCGAGTGAAAAAGAGAAAATGACGCGTCTATTCACGCACCCTCAAAGATAACATCCGGTAAACCTTCACCTGAGTCTCCCGGGAGTAGCTTGATGAATTTTGGCTTGCGATAGCCGTAGCCCGGAGGACCATTTGGACTACCCATCATCTGAGACATCATCCTTAGCATATCGGTTTGAGAGGTGGTAGTAGTGGGGCCAGACATGAGCTGCTTGATATGAGAGGAGGACCACAAAAGTTGAAAGGCTCGAAAAGCTCAATTCGGAGTTCCAGTTATTTGTCGGAGTTTAAACGTTTACAATCCACGTGGTAACCCCACGCGACTTCAATTGTAAGGGGACGGGCGGCACGGGCCGTCGCTGGCGCTCCGACCTATTCAGTTGCAGATCACAGGCTGTAGCCAAACATGCGACACCAAAACCTCATAATTTTAAAGATAACGTGAATTTCCAGGGCTCCATCTCGTTCGTATGGCGTATATACAGAAACTCTTCTACTTGATAGTACCAGTTCCAAGAAAGATAGATTAGAAGACTATCTCAAGACTCAATCTATGTGCGTCTTGTCCCAGTCATCCTAATGCTACTGTAGCATTTCGTTCAATTCGGCAGAGGGTGTGACCTGTGACAGGTGGAACCATTTCAGCACTCCGGTAATTTTCATTTGGGACTGTGACCTCCTAAGAAAATTATTTCTGAGCGGAAATTTCCATTTTTGGTGCTGATTTACAGATTTTTTTCACAGTCACAGCAAAAAATTTCGGCAGGACCGGATTTTTGCTGTGACTTCTGTGACAATTCGGTCAATTCCTGAGGGCTGTGACCCATGACTGCCGAATTGAACGAAATGCTACAGTATTCCAAGTCTGCTTCGAATTCGGTGCACGGTCCTAATAAGTTACTAATGAATCATGATATCAAAACAGCTCTTATGGATGAGAAGATCATGGCCATTGACTTGGCCGGATCCGAAGGAGAAAGACTATACGGTGCGAGAAAGGCATTTCTCAAAGGCACAGGGGTTTAAGTAGCGTGTGCAATTTAGTGGGATTGTACAATTATATGTGTTGTTGAAAATCAAGTGGTCGAAACCTGTTCGATTTGTAAAAGGTAAGCATATCAAAGGATTACGCGTATGAGTACGTAGTACGCTTGGGCGGGGAAGTTGAGTCAGACTGGTAGAAGGACGCGTCAGCGTTTGCCGCAGCTAGGAGGCTTCTGCATTCATAGGCGGTGTATGTGTGTATGCGTAAAACCATGTAAGATAGCTCTTATTTTTACCTTTGCGTGCAAGTTTGTAGTAAAGAATCACCTGCCCTAAAGGAACTTAAGCCAAAACAGGGTCACCTACTAGAGCTCCTCCATTAAATCCTACCCAAAATGCTACCAGATTTGATAAACGTGGACTGCTGATCAATCCAGGCTGTCTAGTCGTAGAACGATAGAGCTAGAATCTTTAGTAATTCTCAACTCTGACGCCGACTCGGAATTTCTTTTGAATCGAGTCTTCGCTAGTAAATCATAATCGACTATTCATATATCATGGATCAGTAATCAATCCGATACTACCGGCATTTACTGTCTTACGAACGATTACAAGTGGCTGAGAGATAGTAAAGTGTTTGGTGTGGCAAGTGTCTTGTCGAGGTGCTCACGATAGTATCCTTACCGAAGTTCGTTAGAAATGCTATAAAACCATGGATTCTCAACTGTAGTGTTTTCAAACATCCAGTTTTACCCTTCAAGTTTTTGTACGCTATGTCCAAGAATTCGAGTTCAAGGCTATTCCAACCTATCAAGGTTGGCAATATGAACCTTAACCATCGTGTCGTTCTCGCGCCTTTGACGCGTCTTCGAACGACGCCGTCCGAAGCTCCCGTTCCTGAACTGGTAAAGGAGTACTACGTCCAACGTGCAAGCACTCCTGGGACACTTTTGGTCTCGGAAGCAACAATCATCGCTTCCAAAGCTCATGGACTCGCGGGAGGGCCAGGTTTTTGGTCTGACGAGCAGATTAACGGTTGGAAAGAGGTTCGTTTTCTTTTTTTTTTCGGGATGGCAGCATACAGCTTACTTATTTTGAATTTCCAGATCGTCGACGCTGTACACGCAAAAGGGTCCTTTATCTTCCTTCAAATTGCTGCACTCGGTCGACTCGCACCAAAGGCTCTTCTTCAACAACGCGATCCTTCTTTCGAGGTCGTGGGTGCTGGTGACATTCCGTACAGTAGCGGAGACGTCCCTCGTCCTCTCACTCGTGAGGAGATTCGTGAATACGTCAACTTGTATGCGCAAGCTGCTAAAGATGGAGTCGAGAAAGCTGGATTCGATGGGGTGGAGATACATGGATGCAATGCTAGCCTTATCGAGCAGTTTTTACAAGACGTCACTAATAACCGAACGGATGAGTATGGAGGAAGTGTCGAGAACCGGACGAGGTTTGCCTTGGAGGTTGTTGGCGCGATGAGTCAAGCAATTGGGGCGGAGAAGACTGCTTTGAGGTTGAGTCCTTGGAACACTATTTTCGGTAAGCTTTTGATGGATTGTTTCCTCTGGGTAAAAAAGAATTCTGAGAGAAAAACAACTTGTAGATATGGGAATGGAGGATCCTATTCCTACCTACTCATTTTTGGTTGAAAGACTTCGAGTCTTGTTCCCTGATCTGGCCTATCTTTCCGTTACCGAACCCCGAATGATTGGAGAACATGTCGAGAAAGAACTCAACAACGGGGAGTCAAACGACTTTATCCACAAAATCTGGAGTCCGAGACCTATCGTACTTGCTGGTGCTTACACGCGTCAAACGGCTATAGAGAAAACCGAATCCGAGTCGAACGAGAACATCTTGATTGCGTTTGGTAGACATTTCATCGCTAACGTGAGTGACCATTCAGGCCTATGTTTTAGTCATCGAAGAGAAAGTTTGACGGAATCACAATTATTTTGCTTTCAGCCCGACTTACCTGTTCGGTTGGAAAAGAATTTGGCTCTCAATGCGTATGACCGGAGTACATTCTACCTTCCTGGCCCAAAGGGCTATACCGACTATCCTTTCGCCTCGACCATGAACTGATTAGCACGCAAATAACATGATACGTGCACTTGGTTACCAGATATCAATTGCATACATACTTTCCTTGAGATCACGCGAGTCCAACAAGAATCTAGACCAACAACTCGAGCCCTTTGGAGGAGGAGGAGGAATCTATTAACCGGACTTGTCTCAAGTTCTGGACGCCGGGTCCGGGAAAATTTAAGCTGATTCAGCCAACTTTGTATGACTAATTGCCGTGTAACTCGGTTTTCATTGCATTCGATGCCTATTACTTAGTCGAGCGACAAGAATCAACGGTCATTTGCTCGACGTAAGTCCTTGCTCTTAGCGATGAAAAAAGGCTATAAAGCATCGGTCGTAAATCATGGTGTTTGTACACATCTAGCTGAGTATTCCTAAGTTCCTTTACTTCCCATGTCAAGTCCAAAACTTTTCCAACCTATCAAGGTTGGTGATATGACCCTCAACCATCGTGTCGTTCTCGCGCCTTTGACGCGTATTCGGACGACACCATCTGAAGCTCCTGTCCCTGAATTGGTCAAGGAGTACTATACGCAGCGAGCAAGCACGCCAGGAACACTTCTCATCTCAGAAGGAACAATAATTGCTTCCAAAGCTCATGGATTCCCAGGAATTCCGGGCTCTTGGTCTGATGAACAGATCAGTGGTTGGAAAGAGGTGTGTCGTCAGTCATTACTTTCGAAGTATTAATCCGTTGAGTAACTCATTAGATTGTCGATGCTGTGCATGCGAAAGGATCCTTCATTTTCCTTCAAATTGCTGCATCGGGTCGAAATGCAACCAGAGCAGTCCTTCAACAACGTGATCCTTCCTTCGAAGTTGTAGGTGCTGGTGACATTCCCAGTACTGGCGGAGACGTTCCTCGTCCTCTCACCCATGAGGAGATTCGTGAATATGTTGATTTATACGCCCAGGCCGCCAAGAATGGAGTTGAGAAAGCCGGATTCGATGGGGTAGAACTTCACGGGTGTAATGCTAGTCTTATTAACCAATTTTTGGAGGATGTCAGCAACAACCGGTCGGACGAGTACGGAGGAAGTATCGAAAATCGTGCGAAGTTTGCATTGGAGGTTGTTGAAGCTGTTAGCAAAGCAATTGGTATTAAAAAGACGGCACTGAGGTTGAGTCCTTGGCCTACCTTTGCTGGTAAGATCCAACGCTGTCTTCCGACTGAATCTTTGAAAAATGATGAACTAAATATTGAATTCACTAGATATGGGAATGAAGGACCCTATTCCTACCTACTCATTTTTAGTACAGAAGCTTCGAGAGCTGTTTCCCGATCTTGCTTATCTCTCTGTTATCGAGCCTCGAGCAAGGGGTGCAGAATTCGAGGAAAGAGAGCTCAGTCAGGGAGAATCAAATGACTTTATCCGCGGAATCTGGAGTCCGAGACCTATAATGCTCGCTGGTGGATATACGCGCGAAACGGCCATAGAAAAGGCTGAAAACGAGGGGATCATGATTGCTTTTGGAAGACATTTCATTGCAAATGTGGGTTTTCTTGAGTCTATATTGAATCTATGGATGAATAGTAATCACAATTTCAGCCTGACCTTCCTATCCGATTAAAAAAGAACTCGACTCTTAATGCATACGATAGAAGCACATTCTATTTAGGTGGGCCAAAGGGCTATACAGACTATCCTTTCGATGCAGTCTTGAATTAGACCATCTCAAATATTGTAATTCCCCACCTTGACGCATTTAGCACTAGTACATATCAAACACTTGAGTCTTTTCCGCATCGCTGTCACGCGCAATGAAGCTTCTGAAGTACTTACTATCAGCGCCAAGAACTTGACAGAAAAAAAGCGCGATCACTCTATGCTTCCATCTTGGTGAGTTCAGGAGCCTCCTCCGACTCGAGTCCACTGAAGGACCTGCTTGGTAACTGGGATACGCTCTGTTGCTGATTCAGCCACTCGGAATAATGGGTGAACTTCGAATCAATTATCACCGGGTATTCACAAGATCGATCGCTGGCTCTGTTTTTGGTTCAAAAGGTAACGCTCAATGCTTATCTTTGGTCTAAGTGTCCCGTTTAGCGCCCACGATTGTGCTTTCTTGGATTTCATCCTACAAAGGTCGACTTCTTTGATCGAACAATCAATGGTCAGCTTCAAACTTTCCGCTCTGTGGAAGGGTATAAAAACAAGTCCGACTTACCTGTTCGGTTGGAAAAGAATTTGGTTCTCAATGCGTATGACCGGAGTACATTCTACCTTCCTGGTCCAAAGGGCTATATCGACTATCCATTCGCCTCTGTCTCGAACTAGATATCACGACATTTGTTTATCGGATTTCAATCAATAGACTTTCCCGAGTTTACATGAATCTCTGAAGATCGTCCAACAAAAACCTATACTTCGACCGTAAGATATAAGACAACTTGAACCTATAGTACCCTATACAAACGTGTAACTAACTACGTTCATGTGACTAATTGCCGTGTAACTCGGTTTTTGCATTCGATGTCTATTACTAACAGTCGTTTGCTTGACGTAAGTCTTCCTTACATTGCAACAAAAACCAAGGCCGTCGGCTTGGTCTTAGCGATGGAAAAAGGCTATAAAGCCTCGGTCGTCACACTCAATCATAAGAAGTCTTTAACTGCCACTGTGGAAGAGAGGAAAATGCTCATTTAAATAATGGTCGAGTTTTAGATCTGTTGAAGACCAAACGAAAAAACATACGTTTCAAACTTCAGGGGGAAAAAGGAATGTCGGAGTGGATGAATTCTTCTGGAACAGTCAAAAACTTTTATTTGCACAATGTGGAAGAAAGTCTAGTGATCATGGTGTTTGTACACACCCACTGCTGAAAATTCCTCCTTTGCTTCCCATGTCAAGTCCGAAACTTTTCCAGCCTATCAAGGTCGGCAATATGACCCTCAATCATCGTGTCACTGGGTGCAAATTTCTGTAATTCTTCGGAATTACAGAAACATTACAGTGGAATTATGCTAGGAATTACTGTAAAAATTGGAATTACGGTGGAAATACAATAATTTCATTGTAATTCCTATTATAAATCCTCTGTAATTCTTCTGTAATTCCTTGGAATTACACAAAATTGTTCCCAGTGTGTCGTTCTCGCGCCTTTGACGCGTATTCGGACGACACCATCTGAAGCTCCTATTCCTGAATTGGTCAAGGAGTACTATACGCAACGAGCAAGCACACCAGGAACACTTCTCGTGTCAGAAGGAACGATAATTGCTTCCAAAGCTCATGGATTCCCAGGAGGTCCGGGTTTTTGGTCCGATGAACAGATCAATGGTTGGAAAGAGGTATATCATGAGTTGTATTAAGGCATCGATCTTTTGTTTAACGTACACCTGCCTGCCTTAGATTGTCGATGCTGTCCATGCAAAAGGATCTTATATTTTTCTTCAAATTGCTGCATTGGGTCGAAGTGTACCCAGAGCAAACCTTCAACAACGTGATCCCTCCTTCGAAGTCGTAGGTGCTGGTGACATTCCCAGTACTGGCGGAGACTTTCCTCGTCCCCTCACCCATGAAGAGATTCGTGAATATGTTGATTTATATGCCCAGGCTGCCAAGAATGGAGTTGAGAAAGCCGGGTTTGATGGGGTAGAGCTTCACGGGTGTAATGCTGATCTTATCGAGCAATTTTTGGAAGATGTCAGCAACAATCGATCAGACGAGTACGGTGGAAGTATCGAAAATCGTGCGAGATTTGTATTGCAGGTTGTCGAAGCTGTTACACCACCAATTTGCCGGAACATCAACCAGAGGTAAGCGTCGCAAGGTTATCAAAACGTTTGCCAAGACATCATCATGACATCCATTTGAGATCAAGGAGATGTAAAGCTGTAAGCATCTCAAATATATTCTCGGAACCTCATTTTAACCTCAGCGGGAACCTTTGTCAGTGGTCATCGTCGCGACCTCTCCTTAATGCCTTTCCCTGTCGTTGCCGAAATGAGTCTAGACGGACTGTACAGTTCTTACTCAGCATCGAATTTATTGCCAGCTCATCGAAAGTTGGACTTCTCGTCTTTCTCTTTTCACCTCACTTTCAGCTTCACTGGTTGCCGGCGCCTGGGACGTCATGTCTTCGAGCTTGGAGGAAGTATGGAACATACGGTACGTATGCATCATTTATTTTTCTCCCCCCATGTACTGACCAAGACCTTTTCAGATGTCGATTGACCTTCCTACGTATTTTCTTTGTGTTCCATAACTGAGGTGAATACACACTTGTCTTGTCCGTATTCTTCACATGTTTAAGATCCCTCGTCCTCAGTTTTCTCAATCAGGTAAAACAATTTGGCTCTTTTTCTTGTGAGTCTACATTTTAAACTCTTAAATACGAAGCTTCTGACCGTCGTTTGCAGCTCTGTCTGATACTTGAGCTTCAATATCTGGCCGTTGGGGGGGGGACTCGGAGGGGTTTATTACATAGACGTCTGTACGCTGGCTTAGGATACACCAATATAATATTCTTTTCTCTTTCTTTGTAATGACTGGGCACACGAGAAATTATATAGTGGACAGAAGTGTCGGCATGAGTGCCATACAGCAAGCAAAAAAATATTGCCGAGGATGTCCACAGGACATTCGAGCATTTACCTCCCAGTGAGACCCTCTCAGAAAAGGCTTATCTATTTGAGTAGTTGATGTTGTGACGAGGTTGTGAGGCTAAGCGACAAGGATCACGGAAGGTCAAACGTGTGAGGTTTTTTTGAGATCACAACAGAACGGTGGTGTAGCAAAGCAATCAGTGTTAAAAAGAC
>ML180631.1:0-11251 GCA_004369135.1 Dendrothele bispora CBS 962.96 | reverse complement strand
ATTTGAGTGGCAAGACCGTCATTGTCACGGGGGCCAACGTCGGCATCGGATTTGAAACCGCAAAGCATTTTGCAAGGATGAACCCAGAGAAATTGATCATTGCTTGTAGGAATCAGGAAAAAGGAGATGAGGCAAAGAAAGGTGTGCTGGTTACTTGTGCAACAAGCTCACGAGAAACGGGAGACTCACCGAAATGTGCCCTTCATATGTAATAACAGTGATCCAAGAAGAAACGAACTTCTCTCGCATCGAAGCTTGGACAATGGAGCTCTCCGATTTCTCAACCGTCAAAGCCTTTGCCGACCGAGCGGAAAAGGAACTGCACAGGATTGATTATCTGGTCGAGAACGCTGGTGTCGCAAATCCTGGGGGTTATAAGGTTACCAAAGACGGCTGGGAGGATACGTGAGTCACGAGTACCATCTCTCAAAGCCCTAATGATACTTACTATACTGAAAACCCCGTCTTTCGTTACCTCAATCATTGCAGTCTCCAAGTCAACAATCTTGCTCCGACTCTACTTGCCTTCCTCCTGCTTCCCAAAATGCTCGAGACCGCCAAGAAACATGGAACATACCCTCGCCTCGTCGTTGTCTCTAGCAATACCCACTATTGGTCTACATTCGAGCGTGAGATCATCGATGCGCCCAAAGGGAAGATATTAGAGACTTTCTCGAGTGAGAAGTACTTTTTGAAAGATCCGAGGTGAGTTCTTTCTAGATTATCCATTTGTTTTCACTTTGGTCGTTTGTCGGGTTGAGCGGTTCTAACAAAAAATCTTACTTCCTTAACAGCATCTTGGATAATCGATATCAAGACACCAAACGTGTGTTTTTTTCCTTTCATCTCTTCCCATTATGCCTACCCAAACTCATATTCCTTCTCTCTAACCTAACTGACGCATATAACCTCTTATTTAGTCATCAACGTCCTCTTCGTTCGCGCCCTCTCCTCTCGACTCCCTCCCTCTACCGAGGGACCTACAATCACGCCTGTAGCCGTTAACCCTTCCTTCTGCATTTCCTCCCTCCGTCGAGGCTGGCACGACCCCTC
Source organism: Dendrothele bispora CBS 962.96 (assembly GCA_004369135.1). NCBI lineage: Eukaryota > Fungi > Basidiomycota > Agaricomycetes > Agaricales > Dendrothele > Dendrothele bispora. The sequence continues at coordinate 10,198 of ML180631.1, read as the reverse complement.
AAACGAAAGATTGGTCAAAATGCGAGAACTGTTCGACGAGATGGAAAAGCAAGCGTTCACCGGTGAAGAGGGAAGTCGTCAATTGATTTACGGAGCGATCGCAAAGGAAGATGAAGGAGGCGAAGGAGAAGAAAAGATGAGAGGAGGGTATGTGAACATGTCGAACTTGGTTGAAGTCAGTGATTTTGTGTTGAGTGAAGATGGCAAGAAGTTGGAGGATAAGATTTGGGTGAGTCGGCTGGTGCTCTTCTATTTATTTATTTTTGGCAAGGACGAAGTGGTTTAACGACAGCTTTGAGCACAGGATGAATGCATAGAGATATTGAGTAAAATTGACGGGAGAGTCAAGGGGATCGTAGCTGAGTATCTGATCCCAAAGAAGGTTTAACAGAGTTTAAGACCATCCTAAGGACTAGTAATATGCGCTGGTTAATAGAACAAGAAGATCCTCTATTTCTGGTCTTCCAACCGTACTTTTCGGCAAGCAAAGACGAATTACAAGATCAGTGAGAACTCATCTACTTAGTTTCACCCTTTACAAAGAGTCTGCTTGGGCGGTCGCCTTCCATTGTTTCCTCGTACCATTCCTCCCCTAGATGTCCTGAGGCCATGTAGATGGCAAAGGTCATGAACATGCTTGCATCATTGTGATTGTGGCCTATGCACTGGGAAAGTTGATATCAGAGTTGTCTCCGAGTCTTGGTTTTAGATGGAGTTTAAATTTCTGGGTTTTCAGAGAGTTGAGCGGGATCAAAGAATTCCTCATCCTCTGATGAAGAGGGGGACAATGGAGAGTCTTTAGAGATTGAGCTTTCACTCAATATGGTTCCAGAGCTGTCACTCCACACCGCTGGTGTGAATATAAAGTTTATTTTGTGTGATGACCTAGGGTTATGGAATTGGGAAAATGAAAGGTATTGAAAGTGGTAAAACTGGTCGGCATCCAGAAGGAACTGTTAGTACTAGGAACTGGGAACTTGGGCTGGGACAAAGATCTTTAAGATGTGGATTGGGTGACACATGTGCGAGATCTCCTGGATGGGAGGGTTCTTGTTGCATGTAATTTTGTTGCACGTAGATGATGTGGTTGGGAATCACAGTCTCATCACCGAGATGGAGTGGGCCGAGTCTACTACTGAGTCCCAGATGAGGTGAATGTGTCTGTGTTGCCCTACTCTACGTGTGCCAAACTATCTGGTAGAAGCTGATAGACAACAAGTACAAGCAATGACAAAGCGTTCTACCCTTCATTGGTCGCTTTTGTTTGGTGCTCTTTTTTGTTTCGAAGGCGCATCACAACAAAGAATTTGCCGGTTCCGGCAAAGAGCAAATGGGGCTTGCTCCGAACCTATAACCGACCCGGGATCCCTACCCCAGCAGAGAGAATGCCCCAGTCACGATCAAAGGCCTTTTTTGTTTTACAGTTCTGATGATTTCACCGGTGTCGCAAGTATTTTTTTCATGTTACTGGCATTAAAAAGTTCGTGAAGATAGCCATTCATACAGCTTCTCGAAGGGCCGGAATATGAAAGAGAAGAGAACCCATAGAGTGGAACAAAGGAACGAGATGTCAAGATAATATTTTGATGATACACTAAGTAAATGGAAAAATAGTGAGCTCAAGATTATATTATAATAAGGACTCGTCCTTCATAAACTCTGGCCTCTGTAATGTGAATTTACCCAGATCGAGAAATTTCCTGCATCTTCCTCAATTCCTCGTCCATAAGCGGACTCCTGGACGCAAGTCCGGACATTGCTTTGATGATCAGGTCAACCGATTTTTGATAATCGAAGAGATGAGGGTCCTGTTGTCCACCACCCCTTTGTATCAAACGACGAATTTCAGTAGTGAGAACATCAGTAATAGTAGGCCAAAGCATCTGGTATATAAATGATTGTCATTCAGCAGTCATTGAGAGAACTTGAATGTTTACTTACAGCCATGATTGAATCAATGAACACCACACCTCTGCCATCGACTGAATCAATCATCTTCGCGGATTCATTTGCTGCTTCTACCTTCAATCTACGGATCCTTACAATTTCATCTGACCTTGAATATTCTGTACTCTCGAAAAGGATATATAACCGAATGATTGTGACTCGGGCAAGAGTATGGATGACAAGCAACCCTCTCTTCTTGGAACCCGAATTTGGATCTCGAGTATAAGCTGAATCGGAAGGGTTGGAATCTTGATTAGAGCTGATGGACGGAAGCTGAGATATGAACCGGGCTGTAAGATTCGTGAGATTGTTAAATACACCCAGAAAGTTTTGGGTAGACGATGTTGGGTCTGGGTCAGGGCAAGATTGGTTGCGTTCATACCGGCTGGTGAGCTCAAATGCTTGTTCCAACAGAATGCAGGCTTTAGCATACAGGGCTAATGCGGAATGTGCATCATCCGGAGAGTTTTCTAAGAAACGTTGAATTGTACAACTGCTACGGGTGGTAGGTATTAGATTCACCTAGTGTTCATACAAAATCAGTTGAAAAAATCAAGGTACTCGTAAGACTGGCAATGACTCACCCAAGGCCAAGGCGTATCAACCCTCATCCCAGGTGTCCAATACGGCAAACTGGAACAATGCCCTTCAACAGCTGCCCAGCAACTGTTCAGAGCCAATACCGTCCAGAATGCATTAATACAATGAACTTCTTCTTTTTCCTGATGCAACTGAATCTGCGGAGTCTCAGAATCAGACGGAGATCTTTCACCAGTGTAATTGCCTCTGCCAAAAGCCGTCTGAATCTGGCCTTGTCCGGGAATGATTTCTTCAGACCGAATGCGGTGCATTCTAGTCCCTAGGACAAGAGAAATTGCAACAGTTATCGAATACTTTCCTTCTAGCTTGCGACCTGTGTAAAGAAAATATTGCGCGAGAAGGACGTGTGATTGTATCGTTTCGAGGACTCGCCAGCGAGGATAAATGGAATCCGTGCTGGTACCCAGTCTAGCCTGAGTGCTGGTAGGGTGACTTAGAATATGAGAGATGCTCCCCATTGCTCTGGAAAGAAAATCGAGCTCGAGCTCAGTTACTTGAGTTGAAGTTGAAAGGCGAGAGCCCAAGAGAAATATGACGTGCATTAATGCTGGGGTGACAGATGGAGATCCAGCATGACTAGTAGTTTCCTGTGATGAAGTCAGAATGGTGGTGCATATTTCATTCAAGTCCAAAAAAAAGCCGAGGTCATTCGCATAGGGAATGAAAGCGGACAATCTGGAAATTGTGACCAGTCAACGCTGTCTCTTAGCTCCAAGAAGAATACTTACAGGCTTTGCCGTAATTGCAATGGCACTTCTTCGGGTTTGGGAGTAGATGGAACCCTTGATGACGCTAATTTCACTCATTAGTCCTTTTTTCATCACTTAGCACCGAAAAAATAACCTACCAGATACAAATTGCGCTTGCATGACAGTGGGGATGAGATAAGGATCATGTAAAATCACGTCCCCGCCCGTGTGTCCCGCAGTGGAGGTTTCTCGCTCTTGAATTCGACTTTCTAGTTCTGCAATTTGTTGTTCGAGGTGTTCTCTTTGTGAAAAGCTTCGACCCGGATATTCACAATCACGGAAACGACCCGTCGAATGTTCACAATTGGAACATCTAGGGAGGGCACCATCGCATTTCTGAGATAGATTCAACTGTAAAATTGTCCAGGTAAATCACTGGCAGCGGGTTGACTTACAATCCTACGATTTCTGGTACACTCCAAAGTTAGCTCTCAGGCTCTAAGTTACAGAAATCGCTCTGGATTCAATCATACCTGCAGTTGGAGCACGCCCCTCCCCGCGGCATACGCTGCGTAGGGATTCCTGACATTAACCAAATTAGGAGTGTGAACTTTTGAAATCGTAAAGTTGAAGAACAGGTTGGGTTGTCCCTACTCAAGCTATCGATCTTTTATACATCTGTCGCCATCGCCATGGAAGAATCAGTCTTGAGGATCAGTCCGATCTCCTTGGAGTGCGTAATCTAGGACCATAGTAGCTCCTGAATGGAATTGATTTGACCCTAAGGTTTGCAGCATGAATTAACAAGCAGTAGTATTCACTCGTCGGTTACTCGTTATAAAAGTCTACCGTCTCCTCTATGCTACCGAGCCATGAGGTCGGTTGGAGCGAGGAAACCATCCCTTGGAACAATGGCAAAATTGCCGTTCCAAATATCTGGAAGAAGGTTGGGAGATTCGGATGCTGTCTGTGGGACAAGAAAGTCCGAGTTCATCGAGTGTAACAAAAATACTTAGACAGGCAGTTGATTGTAAACCTGGCAAACATGACAGTCGGCTTTTTCTAGGAAAACAAATTGTATTTCAATTTTTATCCCCGGATGAGTTCTGCGGAGTCCCTCAAGATACGTTACATCTGGTATATGCTATGCTATCTATACAATTGCAGTGTCTGGATCAGAATTATGCATATGTGACCTTGGCCACTCGAAACCAGCTCGTATACATTTTAGTCGACAACGAAGGGTAGCTTTCCTGTCAATAAACTCCTTAACCTTTCTGATATGGAAGGTAGAGCACCATTATTTCAAATTTCTGAAAACTAATATCTGGTATCAAAATGATGGCTAGATTTTTGATGGCCAAATTTTGACTTATGACTCGATTGCAAGTTCTGGATGACGGATTGAATCTTGCATACGAGATGCTTTCGAGTTTTCTCTTTTTGCCTTACGACACCTATTATTCTCTATTCCCGAGTCGGACCTTCGGTACTAAATTCCTATCAATCTCTTATAACACAAGGACAATTTTGCGCCAAAAGATGTACCTGCCACACTCCTTACGAGGCTAACTAAAAGCAGGAATCGCAACTTTTCACCTCCGACGTCAATCACCGGTCCAGTCTTGTTTGTCAAGACCTTTATTCGCAATCGATTATCACCAGTCAGGCATTGGAAATTCCGACATGACTGATATACTTACTACACTTGTGGTGGCTGACTCCACTCCATTGCAATTGAGAATACACGCTAAATTTGATTTCTATATTGTCAAGACTTTGGAAAGCGGGAAGATGGCTGATGGCTTTTTTTTGCCTGAGCATCTTCACCCTTTTTCAACCAATTATCTCTTTCCCCTCTTTTTTTTTTCTAACGCCGCCGGTATGTGCGAGCGTTTCGACTTAGATTATTGCAAGAACACTGTCAGGAACTGATCCAACTCAGTATTCCTTACAATGTTTTCCTGATCTGATTAGTTGTTCTTACCCATAGTGTACTATACCACCTAATGCAGCGGGCGCGACCTTTTTTGTACCCAGCAAACTGTCTCAAACACCTCGGACATTTGGCTGATGGTATTATTCTAGTCGACTACGTATTGCGATAACAGTAAGGTGTGGATTTTTTACATTCATCAAATCGCTCCTGTTCCCTGATCCTCATCGCTCGGATGACCCTTGAGATATTTAGCTTTATGTAGTAATCCCTGATCGGCGGATGAGCTTACATCTCCAAGAGTTACCCGAGCACTAGTCCAGGCACTAAAGTAGTCAGGTTTTCTGTCTCCCTTGATTTTCGGTGCCGTAAAAAAGTTTCGATCTATCAGTGCACTAATGGAAACCGGTCGAGGTTTTCCTTTGCCTTGATAGATCGGATCGAACCACCGATATTACAGTACCGTGCCATAAGGGTCCACTACCATTGTATACTTATTCTCTACTAGATCAATTAGATGGCGGAGCACACTGCGAGAATACCCTGAATGTAGTGCTATGCCGACCTCAAACCCGGGAAAGTTAAGTGAAAGCGAAGTCAGTAGATCTCACATGTAAACTGTGCCTACCTATAGCCTTCCATTCATCCTGGCTGAGAAAAAAAATAGATATTCTCAAAATTCCGTTCATGCCCGTTCGAATTCCATTCATCTGGCATCAGTATACAACGTATATGGGTACATTGAACAGATATCAAAAAAATTTTGATGTTGTTTTCATAATAACGGACCGAGTTGTACCCTCTTTGGAGTCTCTATACGGAAAAGACGTTGTGGTGGTGGCAGTACGGTCGCTGGTAAATAGTACGAAACCCTGCCTGCCTTGAGTTAATACCGCTTAATGTATATTCCGAGGTCTGTGGGCTTACAGAACCAGCTTTACATGCCTGGTTTTCTTTTTTTCCTCGTTTCAGACAAAGCCGAAACATCTGTTAGATAAAACGGAGATAGATCTTTTTTTCAGGTAGTCGGAGTCTGGGTTAGTAGACAGATAGAGTTTGAGGTAGGCTCCTTCGGACCGAAAAGTACTCTATTTCTTTCTCTCTTCTCGACATGAGTTACTGGCATATGATTCCCAAAAATACATCCACTAGAGTGAGATTTCAGACGGAGGGCCGAGCATATACTTAGGTATTGGTATATGTTTGGTATAAGCTTTAGGTACGCGTACATAGAACACCGCCTTGGAACTCGGCGTCACTCGGGCTTCTCCGACAAAAAATAAGGAAATTACGATTGCGAAACTCTTAACTGTTTCTCGGATTCAGATATTCAGCTATAATCTTCCCTACCCTTCCGTCGACTTTGCTCAAAATTTCTATGTATTTGTCTTGAGATTTCGAGTTCAGTAAACATTACCTCAAAAAAAAATGGAAAAAAAGAACGAAAGAGGAAAAGACAACTCATCCACACTTTATCCCCAAACTTCCTCCCTTCCTCACTCAGCACGAAATCGCTCACCTCGACCAAATTCGAGAAGTTCACGCAACCTCCCGTCATCTTCTCTTCCCCTTCTCTCCCTTCGTCCCTCATCCCAATCGCTCCGTAAACGAGTTGTCGACTACCTTCTTCACTTGTAAACGCTTGTTTCCCCGTCTCTTCGAGCATTTCTCTCGTTTTCATTATCCTCTCGTCAGAGGAGACAGAAGGGTCGTAGTAGCCTCGACGGAGAGAGGAAAGGCAGAAGGAAAGATTGATAGCGACAGTGGTCATTGTGGGTCCTTGAGAAGAAGGTGGGAGGTGGGGAGAGAGGGCACGGACGAAGAGAATGTTGAAGATTAGATAAGAGGCTCATGTATGTGGTCGATTAGGTCGACGATGAGAAGGGGAGATGTGAGTTTTTCAGTGGTAATTAACACGAGGGACGAAGGAATACTCACGTTTACCACTGTTAAGTAGAGGAAGTATGAATCAATCAGAGACCCTTATTACTTATACAAGAAAAGACGCATACTTAATCTTCAAAAAATGATACTCACCTCGATGTCTTTGACCAATGATTCTCACTTGAGAAAGTCTCCAGTATTTGCCTTGAGGCGCATCCACGATCTCTTTCCGGAGCGTGGACCAAAAGTGAGTGTTACTGGAGACAACGACTAGACGAGGGTACGTTCCATATTTCTTTGATGTTTGTATTGTTCTGGGGAGTAAAAGAAAAGCAAGGAGGGTTGGGGTAAGGTTGTTGACTTGGAGTCTGAATGAGTAGAGGTAAAAACAGAAGCGTGTTTTTTTAGCGTTCTGATATAGGATTCGAGAGGTGATAGTTCAGACTCACGTATCTTCCCAGCCATCCTCGGTAATCTTATACTTTCCAGAATTTGCAACACCGGCGGGTAATCAATCCTTTGTAGTTCCCTTTCCGCACGGTCCGCAAAGGCTTTGACAGTTGAGAGCGAGTTCCATGGTCCACGCTTCGATACGAGGGAGCTTCGTTTCTTCCTCGATCACTGTTACATATGAAAGAACACGTCTCAGTGGGTCTCCTGTTCCTCGTGAGCTTGGTACATACGAGAAACCACCTTTCTTTGCCTCGTCTCCTTTCTCCTGACTCCTACAAACAATGATTAATTTCTCTGGGTCCATCCTTGCGAAGTGCTTTGCGGCTTCAAACCCGATACCGACGTTGGTTCCCGTGATAACGGTTTTGCCACTCAAATCGGTGATGACGGGAGGCATAGTAAGTTGCAGTTCCCGTGCATTGTCTTCGTGAGTCCAACGCATTTCTCGTATGTTTTCTTTTTTGGTCTCGAGAATGGATTATAAGAGCGAGGGAGAGGTGGCAGATGGGAGGAAGGACCATTTCTTCACTAAGTATTTTTATAGTCCTAGCGACCGCTGAATGCATCCGGGGAGGGGTTCTTGCTGTGAGTGGCCAGACTAGTTGATCAGTTGCATTTATAAAATTGCCGTACAGCTGACGCACCTCGACGACTTCTTCTCAGACGCGTTTGGCTCATGACAAACAATTCATCGCCGAAGAAAGAGGTTTGAGATGGGTAAAATGATGAGCTCTATCCCGGGCCGTTCAAAAAACAGCATTTTGTCAGTCTTTGATATTCATAGTCAGTCCTTCATCCAAAAAGAAATTCAAAGCACCTGTTGCTGGCCCTTTAGCGACTGCACCAGAACTTCTGCTACATTGACATATGCTTCCCGAAGAAAACGACAGTTTGCCGGTCAATTAAAACTCCGCTGATGAACTGTACAGTCGATTCCCATCACCTGACTGCATGTTCAGCTTAGTAAGTCCCAAATTCAAACTCCGACACTCGCAGTGCGAGGTCAATACGGTTACTCTCCGAGGCTTCGTACGTCCATTTTGGCGAATAGTTTGTATGGAGAAAAATGCTCATGAAGGGTATAGAAAAATTTCTATGTTTTCGATGTTTTCCAAACTTGATCAATTTCTCAGACAACGCGTTTCATTGCAAAATTTTACAAAGATTTATCAATATCAAGACAATGCAGACAAAATCTAGAAATCAAGAAAAGAGATCTTGTGCAGAGCCGATGTAGGCAAATGCTAGATCACTGGTTACAGCAGAACATAAGGCGCGGCCAAACTTTTCACGCGCGTCTGAATTTTATTCAATCTTCCAGTCCAATCTTCCGACCCTATCTTCCATCGGCTACCACCACGCTCGGCTATCTCATTGTCTACATTCCTGCACATAGAGTATATTTTATGACGATTCTATGCACTATTTTCAATAAGACATAAACTATTACAGCTTTTATACTGAGCTACAGGCAGTTTGCAATTATGAGTTCAGACTTCGGAGTCAGGTTCTTTGTCACGTAACCCTACGCACAGACCAGAGATGTGACCATGAGTGACGTGACATGGATATGATTGGTTCATGTGAGATCACATGATGGATAGGGACGCTGTTTGTGGCTGTGTACAGGCCTATAGCCGATGGAAGATAGGGTTGGAAGATTGGACTGGAAGATTGAATAAAAATTCAGACGCGCGTGAAATTTTCGGCCGCGCCTTATGTTCTGCGATTTGCATCTGTGAAAATACATGTGGGGTATTAGAGTGATTTTATTGCGCTGGACTTGATTATAAAATAGCAGTCCACTATGGGATGGCATGTATTTAGCTTTTATACCAGAGCAAGAAGCTCAATTGACTATCTTTTTGATCTACTTAATGATAAATCCCTTTGTGCAATCAATTCTTGTGCTACTCAACATCACTGGCACTAACAAGACTGGGAGAAGGATTATAGAGACAATCAATCCCCATTGCTGCTCTGGTAACAGCCAAGGGCTTCCACTTACCATTTATGGAGAAATTTACAAATACACCGAGTGGAGCTCACCTCGGGGCTTTTGTTCCCTCTTTGATCAATAATCAGCAGCTCAGCTCCCACAGTCACAATGCCTTTGCTTCTCCCAAAAGGCAAGCTGTACTCATTTGTATGTGTCGATGTGGTGAATAGAGATAATGGTCCAAAACCGAAAGAGTCCCATGGAATTTCTGCTCAGATGTCACAATGACATACCAGAACTAAGTTGTGTCTGTTAGTAGTCCGAGCTAAGCTGAGCAAGCTGATAGGTGAGCTCTTTAATTGAAAAAGTTGGTGATTCTATATATCTATGAAAACTGCTATAATAAATAATATTCCAGTCCATTTTTGGTGATTTCACCATTGTCCGAGGCAATTTATACACACTATTTGTAAGAAAGTCCCGTAAATAGTTACTCATTAGGCTTCTTGAAGGGCCGGGATAGTACTTTGGGGATAGGACATGCAAAAGAGGAATACATAGAGTGGGGAATTTTTATTACCGAGACCAATCTGTGAAGTTACTCTCGAGAAAGTTCTTGCATCATCCTCAACTTCTCATCCATAAGTGGACTGCCGGACGCGAGTCTAGACATTGCTTTGGCAATTAGGTGAACCGACTTTTGGTAATCATAGAGAAAACGATCCTGTTCTCTGCCTCTTCTTTGTCCCA
>ML180630.1:0-11266 GCA_004369135.1 Dendrothele bispora CBS 962.96 | reverse complement strand
AAAAAAGTGGGGAATTCCCAAGTGTCATTGGGAATTCCCGGTCCTCAGGAAAAAAAGTGGGGAATTCCCAAGACAGATTTGGGAATTCCCAGTCCTCAAAAAAATCTGGGGAATTCCCAGGTTTCATTGGGAATTCCCGGCCTACAGTAGAAAATGTGGGGAATTCCCATGTCTCATGAGGGTAAAAAAAATAAACGCCACACACACCCAGAATTACAGGAAATTACTGTATTTCCTCTGTAATTCTCAGTTGTACAGTAATACTTATCATAATTTGTCTGTAGTTGTCTCCCTGTGAAACTATGATGACACTTGATCAGATGTTCATATAGAATCCAGGAGATTTAGCACTACATATATACCAGGGTTGCAGCCAAATAGAAGAATTAATAGTCTAAGAATGGATGCAAATTGACCAAGTGTGTTCTGGTTGTACTTATGCTGTACATAAACTTAATCAAGTTGACTAATTTACTTTGTGGAAAGAACTAAGACTACAAATTGTTGAAGCCAAATGTGGTGCTTGTCAAACTAGTGGCTATTTCAACAAATATTATGGTTCTTCAATTTTTGGGAATAACACATATGGTTTGAGAAGCAGGGGTCCAGAACAATACTATTTGTACATGAATCCACTATGAAAGCATAGTCACATATTTTGTTTCATGAAACCCTGCTATGGGAGATGTGAAATAAATGAATGAGCTAAGTGTAGATAATGCCAAAGAAAAATAAAAAAGACAGTGTGACATGTGACATTCTTGGGAATTCCCATTAACTATGAGAAAGACATCTGGGAATTCCCAGAACATGTGAGAGGGAATTCCCTTGTGTTTTCTGGGAAGCCTTGGGAATTCCCACTAATTTGGGAAGACCGGGGTTTTTGGGACCTCTTAGGTGGAGTCTATGCATAGAAAGATCCACCTAAGAAGGTCCTCTAGGGAGGGTGCCTGAAGTGAAAATTACTATGGACTTAATCACCGACCTACCAGAAGTGGATGGAGATGACTCAATATTGGTCGTGGTCGACCGTGTGGCTACGAAGGGGGCAATTTTCATCCCTTGCTGCAAAACAATCGATGCCATGGGAGTGGCTACCCTAATTCTGGACCATGTCTACCGGAGATTTGGATTACCAGACGAAATTCTCTCTGACAGAGATCCCCGATTTGCTGCCAATGTGTTCCAAGAACTAGGACGACTTCTTGGAATCAAACTTGTCATGAGTACAGCATTCCACCCTCAGACAGATGGAGAAACCGAACGCGTAAACCAGGACCTTGAAACATATCTTCGCTTGTTTTGCGCCAGACACCAGGAAACTTGGAGAAAAGAATTACCTGTAGCAGAGTTCACCCACAATAATCGAATTCACTCTGCCAGAAATCACTCGCCATTCTTCCTCATGATGGGATACAACCCTAGACCCTTCCCCACCATTCAACAGAAATCGAACGTACCCAGCGTGGAGGAGAGAATGAACAATCTAAAGAAGATCAGGGAAGAAACATTTGCCTTACATGAGTTAGGCAGACAGAAAATGGCTGCTCGATCAAAGAAGACATTCACCCCATTCGAACAGGGACAGAAGGTTTGGCTAGAAGCAAAGAACCTTCGCCTCCTGTATCCCTCAAGAAAACTGTCACCACGACGAGAAGGGCCCTTCACCATTAAAGAGGTCTTGGGACCTGTCACCTACAAATTGGAATTACCACTACGATGGAAGATCCACCCTGTATTCCATGCAGCCTTGCTCACTCCATACATCGAAAATGAGGCACATGGACAAAACTACTTGGAACCATCTGCAGACATCGTGGATGGACAAGAAGAATATGAAATTGAATCGATCCTTTCACATCGGCCAAAGAAGAATCCTCGAGAATACCTTGTGTCTTGGGTAGGATATCCATCAACTTCAAACTCATGGGAACCAGCAGGAAACTTAGAACACGCTGAAGAGCTACTTGAAGATTATAAAAGAAGGAACAAACTAACTGAAAAGACCCCAGCAAACCCACCTCGAAACAACTAGCCTTGCTCCTCACTTTTTTATTACGAAAATGATCTCTCTCACCCCCATCACTCCAATTCCTACGCCTCCTATCACTACCAGCCCATCGATCATATACTTTAGCGTCACCACTACTCCCATCATTACTCGACCCTCTACCCCTACCCTTATCCAACAGGAGTTTGATACTTTTCGATTCATCCTCCTTAACACCATGGAAAATGATAACCCTACTAAAGAAGATATTCGTAACTGGGAAGGACCGGAACCTTCTAATGAAGACTGGACAAATTATTGGGACTATGTTCCTAACAATGATCAAGCTCTGTCAGACTGGGATTCAGAAGAATCAGCAGCTGATATCCTTATTCGTATTGTCAACGACTGGGAAGAAGAAGCCATAGACTACGCGAAGTTAGATGAAGAAAACTGGAAGAATTTTGACAAGAAGTGGAAGGAATTTCTTTGGGAAAATAACCCTGGACGAACTTGGAAGGAAGCGGAAGAAATTGAAGAAGAAATGGAATCCATCATCACACGAAACTATTCCCCATCGATAAAAGAAGACGTGGACAAGTTAACTTCAGCCGACACCCTTGGAAGATATCAAGAAGAATATTGAAGTCAGGGTGACTTCAAAGATAGGAAGGGGGTAATGTTACAGTTGTTCCCTCTCCATATTCATTTTCCTTTTTCTTTTACTATATTTTCATGATCACATGAGGATATCTTATCTCTCATGTTTACCAAGACCCTTAGATTATTACAACCTTCCTTCCCTTCACATTCGTCACATCATTCCACCTTGATGATCATACATGAGGATACCTTGCATACTCCTCATGTTTGCCTCATGTCTTACTTATACCATGTGTTTCCAGCATGTTTACCTAAACATGCTTCATCCTTGCCTTTAACATGCATAGACTGCATGTCTTTATTATTTCCTTTGCATTTCCTCGTTGTTTTACTTATACTTTCTTCATGTTCACTTGAACATGCTTTATTCTCACTTTTAACATGCATATCCATGCATGTTTTCTATTACTTCCTACCATTTCCCTTTCGTATTCCTCATGGACAAGACATGCTCCAGTAGTACTTAGTACATGAGGACTCTTTGTATTTAAACTAGCTTTTGGTTGAGCTGATTCCTTAGCTCGACCTTCCCAATCTATACCTTTTAGCCTTACTACAAGGACTCTTCGAGATCCTTCTTCTAAGACTTCTCCAACCTTTACTTTCAGTAAAGGCTCGTCGAACTCACCGGACTTTTGACCTTTGTTTCTGTAAACAAGGTCAACTCGAACTTCGGAAGCTAGAACCTTTGTCTTTGTGACAAAGGCCTTCCAAATCCAATCTAGAACCTTTGTCTTTGTGACAAGGTTCTTCGAACTGTATCCAGAACTTACGACCTCAGCGTTGAATCCTTGAAGTACGGCTTCGGTCGTAACAAATTCTCTAGTTAATGTTTACAGTAGCTAGCCATGATTGTTTTAATGTATCATTGTTATCACAACTTCTGTCTAAATCCTCGTCCTTGAAACAGCATCAATCGCTCCCTCCATCACAATATGCTATATAATTGTGGAGATAGAAAATGGTAAATAAATTAGAAATTAGGTTATTTAGAATGCGATATACGAACGGGGAGATGCGGTACCGAAAGTCTAGTCCCCAAGAGCCCCAAAAAAGTTTGAGAAATGTTGGCGTTGAAAGGCCGATGAGAGAGTTAATAGTAGTGTGTTCCCTATAACTTTGACCCCTTCCTCTAATTCATTTTTTTACACGTCTACCATATAAGTAATGTTAATCAGCTCTGCTGTCTTGGAGAAGAGGGGGTGGGGTAAGAGATGTTGTTCAACACCGAGTGGGTAGGGCCTCACTACTACTACTTATATACATACATTACGAGGCCGACTTTAGGAGGTCTCGTTCTTGCTTATAGCGAGTCGCAGGGTGGCAGTGCAAATTACCACGAGTTATATCCATTTGGCAAATCATCAATCTTATCTTATATCATTACCGGCTGCTTACTAATTGGATTGTTGACTTTATGGCCTCGTACCTGCCGCGCGAACCGACGGCCCTATTCCTTCATCTTGCTTATCTGGAGTCGCAGGGTGGCAGTGCACTTTACCACGAGTTAAATCCTTTTGGTATATCAATTACATAATCTTATCTTATACTATTTTTATCACTTACCCGGCATAAAATCAAGGCCTCGTACCTGCCGCGCGAAGCGACGGCCCTATTCCTTCATAGCGCTATAAGTACGGTAAAAGGTAACATACTGAGTAAAAAAATTCCGCTCTTGAAAGTTCGGTCATTAGCTGACACGCATGACACGCAACACGCAAAATCTTGACACGCAAGTCCAAAAATTTGCGTGACTTTGCGTGTCATTTGCGTGTCGTTGAAACGCAAATGACACGCAAATGACACGCAAAGTCACGTGAGGTCCAAAACCTTGCGTGTTGCGTGTCAAAATTTGCGTGTCAAAATTTGCGTGTCAATTGCGTGTCTGACAGTTTTTGCGTGTCTTTGCGTTCCTTTCGTAGGAGCTTATATTAGAAGTTTTGAACATGATAAATGGTGCCAACTATGGGATTAAGTGCTGAGAAATATTGATCTGAATGTATTTGACTGATTAAACTAAAAATGACATAACAAGTTCAACGAAGAAAGTTAAGTTTTGTAACTTGATTACCATAGAAATAAAGGAAAAACATAGTTCTTTACTCCCCTTTATCTTAAAATTGATGTTTAAATATTTAAAAGCTAAAATGTCTCAACATTACACAGTGGAAGTCGGTACCAGTAGTAGGACTAACCATTTGTTGAAATTAATTGCACTCTTACACACATAAAGTATTAGTGTTATTAGACACTATAAAATTAGCTATGATGTGAATAACATATTTTACAGTTGTATGTTAATATTATATTCTAAAAACTCAACACGCAAATATCTGACACGCAACACGCAAATACCTGACACGCAACACGCAAATTTCAACACGCAACACGCAAATTTCAACACGCAAGTCACGCACGACACGCAAGGTCGACACGCAAATTTCCAGGTGCCGTCCGCGAAGTTATATGTAGTATACATAACCCTATATGAAGCAGAGACTAATTTGGATTTGTAATTTATAGTTCTACATATCAGCTATGTAGACAATGCAACAGATTAAGTGAATTTCCCCCAGATTTGGACTTTCAGTCCAGCATAGTACACCCTGTGGTATATGTTTATCCAGACCTGGATTCAATGACCTTATTATGTCCAAGATCGGTTCCATATTGAGTGAATGCATTGTATCAATATGTGTAGCTTTTATTGGATGAAGTACTACCCCTTCAATATTTATGATGGTAGAATGAATGCAAGTCAAAAGATATTTCTTGAGTGACCTGATGAACTTGAAGAACTGTCAGCTTTAACTCTCAAAGTAATTTTTTGGAGGTTATCACTTTACATGTTGATTTAATTGTTCATTATGGACATGTGTCTCACAGGAAATACCATCATGATAATGCATAGAACCAGTAGCACCATTAAATGCATTGAATACTGTAGATGATCACATTTTAAAAACAGCTGATAATGGGGGAAAATAATGATTGGTGTATTGTGTATTAAGGATTAAAGGAGTATGAAATCATACAGCTTCCACTACTGTTATTACAGCCAACAGTTCATTGATGTCCAGCATTATCTTGCATCTTTGGTCAGGGGCTAGTTCAAGAGCTTGCATTACACATATGGTAAATACAGATTGGCATAACATAGGTTAAGTTTTAACCCATACTGGAATTGTGTACTGTCTTGAGGAGAGGATGAACTCTAGATGGTACAGGGATGGTTCTATATGTATGATACTCATATGCCTTCAATGCAGTGGCAATGCCATGCTCTAACACCATCTGGACTGTGCTAATCCAATGAGAATCACAATAACTCACTAAGAAAGGAGGGCCTCGTATTTTGCCATGCAAAGCAATGGCACCTTTCCCCAGTTCTTTATATCATTGACTCCTTTGTAAACTCCGGCCTTGTAACCATGACCCTCATAAGTGGTTGTATTGCTCTATCTACTGACTTGTGTACTACAGTAAAAATTACTCTTTTGTTGAGTGCCAAGTTGCAATGACTTGTGTGTATCATTTTTCCCTTATACTTGTCTTTTCAAACAAGTCATGTGGTTACTGTCCTATAAACTCACCTTCTGTGCTCAAGCTTGAGCTTCCTACTTCCCACATATCATGTCATTCAGCCTGAAGGCATATTCAGAGTGCCTCTGTGCTCACCTATATCTTCTTTCACCTATCTTCCTTCACCTATCTTCCTTCAACTATCTTCTTTCATCTATCCTCCTTCACCTATCTCTTCCTTTGGAGCACAAGTAGGACATAGCTCAGGAAAAATGACAAACAATTAGCCAGTATCAATGAAATGACAAAACAATACTAAATAATTGGAAAAACACACAATCATATCGCTTAAGGCGTCCTGAGTCCTGGCCAGGCACCATCAATGAGGAAGTCGCTTGTGAGTGAGGCCTTTATACTTTCCATACACCTGTGTAAAAAAAGCTGCTCAAAAATCCCAGTTAACCTGTGCAACAAAAAAGCAGCCAGAAATCAAAAAATGACCTGCAAAAAAAATCCAAGTACATTTTCATGTTTTCCTTTGTACCTGTGTCAGAAAAAAATGAAGGAAGTATTTACCTGGACATAAAAATTCCAGGCTTGAATTCAGCTGTGCAAAAAATCAACTATCAATTTTTGGTATCAAACCTGTGTAAATTTTTTCTAAATTGTTTGAAGTACAGCCTGCAAAAAAGCGATTTTCCGGACAATATTACTGCCATACTGCAGTAATATTGTCCGGAAAATGAGCCCTATTTAGGAAATGTGTGTAAAAGTCACTACATAATGTCTAATATACAAATAATGCAAGTAATTCTAAATGTAAACCAGCATACGCACCGTTGAAACATTGTACACTATACCAATCATTTCAAATGACCCTATTCAGGTGGAACATTTGAAAGACTTAAAATAAGATAGAATGTTTAAAAGACTCAATAAAATGTGAACAATTTAAAAGATTAGACATACGGTAGAGTTCTTACAATATCAATAAGAATGTATAATGTTTGAAAGAGGGAACATCGTGATAAGCGTTGAAAAGACAGAAATGAAAGTTGAAACTTTGAAACGTATCGTTGTATTTGGAACTATTCAAAGGTCAACTATATTGCAAAGACAGTCAGATGCCCTGAGGGATGTACAACGACTTAATGTCCATTATAATGAAAACGGAAAATAAGATTTTATACAATGATTGATCATTTGAATGCAGCGTATATAATATACAAGCCAGTTAAGTACTACGTTAGTCCGAAAAATAAGTCCACAACAGCAAAGCATAGTTCAAACACAAACGAACAGCAGAAAGCAACAAAAAGAGCAACAATAGCGCCAGCAAAGCAATCAAGCACCCCCCACAGAGCCAGAGGAAGACGAAGCCTCCGTAGAGGAACTCAAAGGGGCAGAAATACCCTCTGAACCAGATTCAGCAGCAGCATCAGACCTCTCAGCCTCTGCATTTTCCCTTGCTGCCTTCTCGACTGCAGCCTTTTCAGCATCCTCCCTTTGACATTTTCGAAGAGTGCGAAGCATGTTCAAGGTACTGTCTTCGTCGTCGTCGTCTTCGAGTCCCTCAAGATCGTCACCTGAAGGAAGGAGAAAACCCACGGCACTGGAACAAGTCAATAAAGATTAAACGAAAGAGAGAAACGAATATACTCATTCCAATACTTCAACAAATCAGCAATCCATTCCTCATCAACAAGATCATCCTCGGCAAGTGCTAGGATAGCATCAAATGCTGAGCGCTTTACCACAGCTCCGTCGTCGGTTCGCCAATCGTTGGAAGCTGCAAGAGTATGACGAGCCTGGGGGTTATCAGAATCAATTAGAAATAGGGAATAAGAACACTCGTACAACGATAGTTGTATACGCAATCGTGCGTAAAGTGACCGACCGAATCTTGTATTGGTAGGCCTTGCCGCACCTTCTGGGAACGAAGCGATTGACCTTTTCGCCGTCGATGTAACGCTCTGCATTGTATTCACCGAGAAAAAGGTGGACCCATGCCTAAAAAACAATCAAAACAAAGGACAAGGTTGAAAGCAAAAAAAAAATCACCCGAATCAAAAAAGGACTTCGAAGAAGACCTCCTTCGCAACAGTAGTCACGACGTTCAGACGCCCTTTTACCTAGATCCTGATAAAAGAATGCAGGGAAATGCGTGTGATTAATCCTGATAACACCGTCTCGGACTTGGACACAGAAACTGAGAATCAATAAGATTAGTATTGTTAAGACCAGAACACGTATAAAAAACTTACTCGACGGGGTTCTTTTCAAAATCGTTCAGCTTTATTGGCGTGCAGAGCATGCGAGCAAGTTGAGGGTGCTTCCACCCACGAGAGTCGGACTTCGTCCCTTCTCCCTTTATAGGAGGAGACCAAGCATCGTAGCCTAGATAAGAGCGGAGGTAATGGAGGAGTGACGATTTGGCGCCTCGAACGTCTTGAGAGATGGCGTTGCTAACGGCGGAATTCATCTAGACGTTCATCGTTAGAAAGAAAGGAAGGAGGAAGAGGTACAATACCGCACTGAGGTCGCCAATTCACCCAGAGCATTGCTTCGTGTAGCGTTCTCCAAGTGCTCGAAGACATATGGGACCACGCCATCCAAAAGACTGAAAAGCTCAAGATACTTTTCACTGCAAAAACAGGTATTGGTCAGGGTTCGACATGAGAAACAATGAGACACGTACCGTGTCCTCTCACCGACATCCGCGTCGTCCAGAAAGCCAGGCTGGATAATCCC
Source organism: Dendrothele bispora CBS 962.96 (assembly GCA_004369135.1). NCBI lineage: Eukaryota > Fungi > Basidiomycota > Agaricomycetes > Agaricales > Dendrothele > Dendrothele bispora. The sequence goes on along the minus strand of ML180630.1, from coordinate 2,340 downwards.
TTCCTCCTCCAGACCGAGAATGAGAACCGGAAACCAGTCCACATAAGGATAGATGGGAGCAAAGCGTCGGGCAGCGTCGCGAAAGCGGTCGAGGTCGTTCTTCGAGGTCGTTCTAGCGCATATATGCGTGAAAATCAACGATATATGCGTATGCAAAAAGAGAGACCAACCTTTGGCCACGCTTGGGCTTCTTGTTCCGCAATAGCTCAACTAAATTAGGAACAGGCTGTAGGTCTTCTTCATAGTCGCCGTCAGCATCCATTTCGTTGGCATCACATTCCACAGGGTCTGAAGAAGATGGAGGTTCCTCTGGAGTTGGGGAACAAACTGTGCGCACTCGAGAAGCACGCGTAGCCCTGGCGCGTGGTCGTCCCGCAGGGGCTTGAGGAGCTTGCGAAGCAAGACGCGTCGAGGTCGTGTTTTTGGAGGTACGAACGCGAGGCATCTTTAGAGACGAGGTTTGAAGATGGAAGCACAAGGGACCAGAGGGGAGGAACGCGTATATTCAGTGAGAGGAACGCGTGTGTCAGAGGAGGAATGCGTGGGTTAGGGGGATGGAATGCGTAGATCAGAGCAGAGAAGATGGGGGAAAGGAATAAAGAAAGGCGTCGGGATATGTGATATATATATATATCGGGAAACGTACGTCGGGATATTCCGGAGTTGCTTTCGCAATACCTCTTTTTGGACAAGAGAGCGGTCATTCGTTTGCTATGCTCGGCGTACTAGTAGGAAGAGAAGCTGTGCGTTTGTTGACCTCTCTTTAAAATTAAAGCGCGTTCACAATCACATGACCGTATACACAGATGCGTGTACACGTCTCGTCGACTCTTTACACCCTATTCTCATTCATAAACTGTAGACAAACGTCGTCCTCATGAACCCTCAAACCTCTCCAAATCAACCCTCCTACAATGCCCTCAAAACTCTCATCAAGCAACACGTTATCGAAGGAGTCGATTATTCTAAGCCGTTGATTGGTGTATGGGATTCACCAGAAGATGAAATTACAGCGGTCGGGACAGAAAAAAGTGCGTATTATACATTTTCTAAATCGATAAACTCAATATAATGTTCTATTTAATTCAGAAGCACGCCGGAGACCCAGACGATATGCATCTTTGGTACGAGCCCCCCCGCCTGACACACCAAACACTGCCGTTGTCAAACTCAAGGAGGAAAACGCGAAACTCAATAAAAGACTCAAGAGGTCTCAAGAGAAATGCCATGTTTTCGGTCTTCACTTACGAGCAGCTGCCGCCTTTAGAGAAGCTGCCGATTTGAAAACGAAGGTTGCGAATGTTGAAGCTGCAGAGGCTAGGCGTGAGGTTGAGAGGTTGAAAAGAGAGATTGAACGTCTTGAGGCCATGAATAACCTTGCTAATTAATAGTTTTTAGTGTATAGAAACTTGTACAATACTCGACTCCAGTTCTTTTGGTGTGTATGTACTTGTGGGAGTCGTTCTGATGACGCGTCGTGTCACTTTTTCTTTTACCACCACCATCAACGTCCAACTTGCTCACTACGTACCCACGATTGGAATCTGCCCGTCTTCTCTTGGTGAGAAGTTTTTTGTGCTTGGTGCACAAGAGGTATACGCTTGGTGCGGATACCTCAGGACTTTCCATATACTTCGGTATCTCTTGGTTGGGTAATTTTCTTGTTTTCTAACCTGTATAATCTCATTTTATTATCTACAGACATGAAACACGCGTTTTTACTCTTTCTCGTTCTCGGATTTCTCTTTGTGATGCCCTACAAGTGTCTAAATTGTCAACGAAACTTCAAAGCAACGAACCACCTCTCAAACCATTGGAACGCTAACCCTCAATGCGCAGCGAGACAACCACAGCTAGTACCGGCTTCGGGACGACGTAAAAATGCCGTTATACGCAGTTCCAGGCAGCCGGAACTCGTACCTGCTTCAGATAGGCAGAAGAACAAGATTTCAAAGGTATTGGAGAATTCTGATGTGACTATGGAACAGGATTAGTGTTCACCAAGGCCGGGTCACTCCGGTTCAGGCGAAAATTTTCTGAACCTTGAACTGAACTTTTGGTCCGGTTCGACAAATCCTTGAACTTTGAACTGGACCTCGGGTTCAGTGAACTTTGGTCCGGTCCAAGTTCAAAAAGCGTTCGAACTCGTTCGGACCACTTTTTCGTCTGAAATGCCCGACACATGATTTTTTTCGCACCAAGAGGCACTGTATGTACAGCTACATCTTAGTACAATACAGAACTACCATTAATATGATTAGAATCACGCTTCATTGTCAAACTCTGACTGACCCTCCTCTGCCTCATCTTCTGCAAAGTATCCTTCGAGTGATTTCATCA
>ML180629.1:0-11273 GCA_004369135.1 Dendrothele bispora CBS 962.96 | reverse complement strand
GCAAGTCAGACAAGAACAAATCCATCAGAATGACGATCCAAGAAAATCAAAGAAAGGTTACTCACCCCACAGTTAGCGTTTCTACAAGTGACCGTCACTGTGAGCACAAACCAGGTTGAAATTCAACCTTTTTTGGGCTCAAAAGGAACTTTCAACCTGTTTTTGGGTAATGTTAGGTTGATTCCCATTTCACCTATTTTCGTGGGTTGAGTTGTGACCTTTCCTTGTATCCTAAAATAAGTTGATAATCAGGTTGATAAGTTTGATTAACAGGTAGGTTGATTTCTTAGGTTGATTTCAGCTTACAAATGCCCACCCCGTGAGCTCTACACAAACAAAAGTGTTAATGACACTACTTATCAGCTCATATTCTTGTACGCGCGCATGAGGTTATAGAGTGAGTCAGTGAGATTTGGTAAGTGTAAGGTACGTCGTAAACAGCCAAGTAAAAAGTTGTGTCTAAGTAAGACTTAAAGTATAGTATAGTGTATCATAGTGTACGGTATATATAATAACTTCAGTATGTTTCGAGAGTCGTTGGTGTGTATACCTGCATATAATTATTTGTCTGTGTGCGCTTCAGATAGGATGGATATCAACCTAATGTAAGATGGTTTTCACCCTAGATTCGCTAGATTTGCCGAAATTCCTAGAGGTGATTTCCGTCAAAATAGGTTTGATTTCAACCTAACACAGTCAGGTTGATGAACAGCCTACAAATCACCCTATTCTGGGATCATTACTGACCATCCAGAGGTTGGTTTCATAGGTTGAAATTCAACCTTTTCTACTCCCACAGTGCGTGTCGCAACCAGGTGAGCTAATTTGAAGAGATTGCGTGAATCCTTGGATGTTGGAAATGTCGTAACTCTGAGGAGTGAAGTTATTGCCAGTGTCTGTTTTTTTAAAAAAGCAAGGTAAAGCGTAAAGTGTAAGTCCGTCAAATACAATGACCCATAAATTTGAGAAACGACAAGAACTTACCCAAGTTGAACTCGGTCAAGCTACATCCATCACCTTTGGCTCCGCATTTACCGTTTTGGTTGAAGATACGTCCGACCCACTGGTTATATATGATTGTTTAGTTTTGTCAGATATTGGGATATCGATCGACTTACGTTGGAAGGAATAGTGACTGTCTTGGAAGTACCAGCAGCAATATTTCCAGGCTGAGCACCAGTGAAGCTTGAAGCACCGGCGCAACCTTAAAGAGAAAAGAAAAGAGAGGCACTTTCTCAGCCTCGAGATGCTCGTCAACGTTGGAAACAAAAACCACTCACGAGGACTGAAACCACATCGGGTATCAGCGACGACGGCGTTGACAGCGTTCCCGCATCGGTTGTTCAGAGTAAACTGGTGAGCATTAAGAACAAGATGTTTCTCTTAAGTTCGACCATAGACGGTTTTCCAGTGAGAACAAAGACGTACGACGTGGTTAGCAGAAGCGGAGGAAGCGAGGACAAGAGCGGTAGCAGCGGCAGCGAAAGAGAACTTCATGTTTGAGCGTTTAACGGCGGGCGAAGAAGGTTTAAGCGTTAGAGATCGAGAAGACCTAGGCAAGAAACCAGGATGAGTAGAAGGTCGTGCAACGACGTTGCTTAAATCCCCTCCAAAATCAATACTAACCCCTATGCATCTGCCCGAGAACGATATGTAGATTCTTACCTTTTATTATGTATGTACTCTAGATTCCCGGGATGTCATTAGAACATTTATAAATTAAAAACGGGAGATGGAGGGTCAAAATCGCCGCTCTTGTGATGCTCGAGGAAATTCGAGCCGACTAGTAGTTAGTAGATTTGAATTTAAGGTCATTATTGTGGTGTAAGAACGACTCCGAGCTTCGGAATTTTTTGTACACTTTTTTCTTATTCGAGGACGAGTCTCAATGAGCGCTAGCTTTGAATGACATTGATCCGGTCTTCAAATATTCCCCCTCATCCTGCAAAGAAATAGGACTCCAAATCTTTCTTCTGTTCCGATGGTCTCTGGCTAATATCCTGGTAGTCATCACTAAAGAAACCTACTATACGCCACAGCGGGGTTATTCCATCTGCATATATGTACCTAGCCGCATGCCGCGGAAAGGAAATGTTTCGTTTTGACAGCATCCAAAGTTCAGATTTCCTCAGGCATGGGACCAGAATCGAAACGGTCTTTTGAATGTTTAGTCTTGGTACATACATACTATATCACCATGACATACTTCATGTCTTTTCTTCTGCTCGCAAGTGTAATGGTGATGTTTGAACCAGACTATGACATTGAGCTACGGGCTCCTGATTGTAGAGTGGCCAAGCGATCGCAAGATCCACATAGCCTTGATTCGAGAGGCTCAATTTTCGTTCGCCGAACGCATGCGAACCGGCTTTGACTCACTTGAGACCGCCGCCGCCGCCATCTAGAAATTTATGTTGACAAAGTTCCATAGGATCAGGTCAGTCAAGCGTTTAGCACATATAGTGGTGCGACGGCTTGATTCATTATCTTGATGCTGAGTCCCACAGAAGAATAGGTGTAGGACAGGATGGGAGGATGGTAGTGAAAGTAAGAGTCGGATGTCAGAGCGTGCGAACTACCGTGACTTTGTTTGACCGGAACCTTGTCCGACCGCGATTTCTTCAGCCGACACTCGTTATTTGTTTCTTCCATGTATCCCAAACATGATACATGAGTACTTCAGTGCTCAAGCGCTCAATATCCCAATACCCAAACAGAAACGGACTCTCGTCGATCTCATCTTGTTTGCTGGCTCGATTGGCTCAGGCTGTAGAAGCTGCCTTATTCAAAATCCTGTTCGGAACTTCACGCCATTCATCAACCTCAACGCTTGAACATCCACTGTGCATTTTCAGGTATACGTATTTCTATGACAGAACGCATGCAGGTGTTTCAAAGGTCGTAACAGAACTTGATTGTTGAGTCGACTACATTCACTTTGGACGTACGCGTGTTGAAGACAGGATTGAGCAAAATCTTGCTCTGGAGTTTTGCATCTGCATTTTGCTCAAGAACTAAAGTAATCAATTAATAAATGCAAGATACCATTCTCAAATACCTCGGAAATGCATAGATATTCTCAGATACCAGCCTAAGGGCATGCCACTGATCGATCATGGTTCCGCAACTTATGGCAGCCAAACTACGTCTCATTAATGTTGCGCAAGTGCATATTGCGAAATCCTCGTTGTTTCCTTTGGTAGCTCTTGGAATAGCACGAGAAACGGTCTCTGCATCTGTCTTCGAAACATGTTTTCATGCAGATCAAGTGGCTGTGCAGTACTCGTAATTTTCAAAAAGCGATTTCTCCTTCCGCTTTTCTGCTCAGTCCCATATCATGATCTCATTTCTTTTCCCGTGCATATGAATGAAGCTCGAGTATATTCTTATGACTCCATCTCTGGAATTGCTGGAAATTACAGACTTTCCTGTCCTTTCGCATTGGACACAACTCGCCGAACATGTTCAATGAACTTTGGACAGACTATTGATTTTTGTCATTCTCCGTGTCATTCGCAACTGAAGATGATGACAGTGATACTTGGTGGTATAGTATCTTTGTCTGGTACTAGGCCACTTATGATTTCTTCTGGTTCTTATCCTCTAGGGCCTCGTACCTTGTGGTTCTGGCCAAGAAGGGCGATTACATAATCGTCAAAAGTGCGTCTTTTGCGCACTTGTCCAGTAGCAGTTTGTACTATAGGACGTCCAGTGCTATCGACTCCTTACCTCTGCGTACACATTCCCATTTTTCTTATTGTCGGTGTCATTTGGACAGCTCCAATCTGTCATTTTGTAGCGAGAAAACCAGCTATCACGAGGCGGCGGCGCAATTTTACACACAGACGACGTCAAGGGTTTGTTATCCCCTCTCATCCGCATTCTTGCTTTGGCAAAGTCTCCAATCCTAATTTATCACGACGTAGCTCCACTCAGTTACCTCTGTTCGGCTCGCATGGCACCTCATGGCACCTTCTCGTATGGCACTTTGATAATAATCTTTGTATCCTCATGTTTCTGTCTCGGACAAAGTGCTAGACCATACTCGTACAACTGCACAGGTACCAAAGGCACAGCATCAAAAGGTTTCCTTCCACATGATTTTTTTACTTTTCATTTTTTTGTCTCGTAATCAACGACTGTAACGTAAAGAGACGATAACATGAAATTGGAGAACAGTAAAATACAACTAAACCACCTAGAAACCCACCACTGACTAGAAAACTGGGAAAAGAGAATTACATCGTGAAAATTCAGACACGAACTCTACATTTTGCGTGATCATGATATCATGCCCTGTGCTCATGCTTTTCGTCATTGGCATATTGGCCCGTAGCCAGGTTGTTAAGCTCGTCTTCCTTGCGATCGAGTTTGTACGTGGAGAGCCAGAACAAGATACCGCCGATGAAAGCGATGACGGCCATGGTGCCGTAGTTCCAGACAAGGAGAGGATCGATGGAAAGAGCTGTAAAAGGATAATCAGGCTCAGCAACAGAAACCTTGTTAAAAAGAAGGGTTACTGACAGACAAAGGCTTCACCGAGAGCAGAAGCGATAGCGGACATGAACAAGAACACGGCCATGACGAGGGAACGCATGTTCTTGGGCGCTTTGGTGAATGCATACTCGAGGCCGGTGATGGATGCGAAAATCTCAGAGAAGGCGATAAGAACATAGCTGGATGGTGAACATGCATTAGTACAGTCGTATTCAAGCTGTGGTAGACTACTCACGATCCGGTCTGTATCCAGACGTTAAGCGGTGAGACAAGGGGGTTCTTGTCTGCATCCTCGCATGTTGCTGCAAAGTTACCGCATGGGTTGGTTTTGTATATGTAATGTTGCACAACTGTTTCGCGGAATATCAGACACAGTTCACTCCGTCGCATACAAAAGCTTACCAGCAGCCCAGATCATAGCAGCGGCGCCGGTGAAGAAACCTGCGGTAATTTTCTTGAGAGCAGTGAAGGGGAAACCAGCACGTCGGAAAGTGGGGTAAATCTTTCAAGGAGTAAATCGCTGAGCATAGTGAGGGACGATCGTTACTTACGAAGAAATCGAAGATAGGAATGAAAATGATGAGCGCAAGGGGGTCAAGATTGGACAAAACATCATTGGGAAGACCGTGGGTGCTCATGGTAGCAGCTTGAGACGTCAAGTTGTTGTTCAACTGGTTGTATGTAAGCCCTGGAAAGACAGTTAGTCCCATTCATGTCAAGCCCGGCGAGAAGGAAAAAAGACGTACAGTAAATTGGGAACCACAAGAACACAGCACAAGCTTTGAAACCCCTATTGACTTCATCAACCCACTGGTCGTCAAAGTGCATCCAACTCGGTTTGGCCCTTCCTTGTTTTTCCAACTGACTAGGTTTTACGTTTTCCCAGAAGTCGTCTGCTCGCATACGCTTGACGGTAGTAACGGGACTGATACTCCATCGGCCTTTCATAGCGAAGGCCCATAGTTGCATAGCGGTCGCGAGGACAGAGCCGGTTGGAGGTGTGCGGATATAACGGTTGCGACCAGCCCAGAGGACAATGGGGCATAGCAAGAAAACTATAGTGGGAAGAGTGAAAGCGAGCCAGAAGCCGACGTACTAGATACATAAGAAGGTTGTTAGTTGTGAATTCTTGGATAACTCGAATAAACTCCGGAAAAACGAGAGCCACTTATACAGACGCGGTCAAGAGATGAGGTAAACATCCCGCATTACAACTACCGACTGGCTCTCCAAGACAACACTGATGGTCTATAAATGAGCTCACCTTTTCGGCGTATGTCATGGTGATTTGGCCAATAAGAGCCCCAACATTGATAAACAAGTAGAAGTACTGATAACCCAGGTCAATTGTATGATAAGGTTATGAAGATGTGTATTTACCAAGTACACTCTCGCTATTGTCATCGCGGGGTCGACGATAACCCTTTCACCATTCTTGGTGGTTCGAATGAACAGTTTAGTACGTCTATACTGCTCAGCCACGAGCGGAGAGATGTTCGACTTGAAGAGACCGGTTCCTATACCACAAGTCAACATCAACTAACATCAAATGCCTCTTGGAATAGTTTACCTAAACCCATGACGATCATCGCAACGACGAATGCTCCAATAGCACCTTCCTTGTCGATGACACCGGGGACAGCGGCAACGATCAGAAGAATGTGACCAATAAGCGTAATGACAACAGCAATGCAGATGGTATTGTAACGACCGAGATGAGCATCCGCAATATAAGCACCAAGGAGAGGTGTTATGTAGCACCAGAATTGGTAGAAGGTAGTGAGTCCAGTAGAAGCTTGCTGGCCCCTACCAAGAGCACCGGATTGACCGTCAGGACCACCAGCGCCAGTATGTGAGCCGACCGGGAGAGGTTGTTGAATAAAGTTGGTCTGGAAGATATTGATAAGGTTGGGTTATCGGTACGTGATGAAGGGGACAATTACTCACGAAAACGACGCTGCACCCGTAGAACTGGTATACATATCAGCAACCAAATTCTCAGCCAGATAGAGATATCGCGCTCACCGAAAATCGTTCAGCCATTTCAATAACCGCGATCACTGGGAAAAACAGATTTGCTTTAGCTTCCACGATCGAGCAAATAGTGAGGAGACATACTGTATGCACTCCAAGGGAGTGTGTCCGACACTCGGGGGAGTGTAGCGCGTTCCTCCTCCGTAGGAAACTCCAATCCATCGTGAATCCCGTCGAGTTCGAGGCTTTCCGCATCATGAGATGGGGAATCTGGAACCTTTTCCGGCTCTAGGGGATGCCCATGTTGCTTCGCCTCAAAGACAGCGGCAGACTCCTGATCGATGATTTGTAGACCGGACATTGCTCAAAGTCGGTGTGGAACAGCGACGACAGTGAGAATGGAGTGATGGGTTGGGTCGGGGGACGGAAAGCATTGAAAAAAAGCAACCGAGCCTTTTATATCGTGAGGTACTTCTGCAGATAGTATACAAACTGTATCATGAGGTCCTAGCTTCGCGTAATGTATTCCGTATCAAGGAATACGTCGGAGCCTCACGCGGTCGGAAGAGATAGCATGAAGCAACCTTGCTAAAATTTTCAACCAATGGCGTTCAAATTGTTCATAACCACAACTTTTGTCCGTTTTCGTCTATTTTTGTGCGCCATCGAGGCAGAATTTCACCGAGGAAGGCCAAGATGGACCAAGATACAGACAAAACTTGGCGGAATTATTTTTAGGTGCGCCATATGGACATATGGACAGATACCGAAGCGCCGGGTATATGTTTTCAAAATCGAAATCGCTCCGATGTGGACTTCATGGGACGGCACGTATCTCGATGCTAGGGGCATCACCCTGCTAGGACAATGGTGAGAGTTCTATATTGAATAGTAGAGTTTAAAGGCAACCCACTGAGACCCACTGGTATCAGTCAGATAGCTTCTTTCTCTTGGCATTCGCATCCGTGAATGTTGAGCTCTAGATACACTGCGGAGGCATCTGTCAAAACTGGGCATTCGGAGGAATATAAGAGGTTCAGCGACAGGCTCTAGAGGCTAACGACCGAGTTCCTTTCCGTGAAACGCACTCCGCAGTAGGAAGGGGATGAACCGGAATATGTCAGGAGCTAGGATTAAGGTACCACATGGTCATTCATTCTAGGTCCTTTCCTTGATGTTTCGCATTCATTCCTCACACAGACGGAAACCACAAATATGCACCAACTCGGAGCATAAAAGTTGACGGAAGAGTAGCCCCACCCTGGCGCCAAACTTCAGAGATAAGGCGGGTTCGCTATCATTCCAAAAACAGTGTCACTGGGTCCAGAGCTCTATTGGAGTCAATTCAAAACGGTTATATGTCAAGGAACCGTCTTGACCACTTGAAGGCACGCGACGCACAACTAGTGACTTGGTGTGATCCACTTGAATAGAGCGGTTATGACGCCAGATTGGAGAAATCATAGGCAGTGGACCAGCATACAGTGTGTAATGATGGATGGCGTCAGACAGGACGAGCTAATCGCGAACTTTTGCCTCAACTCGTAAGTAGCAAAAAGGTGATGATGAGGAATCCACTGGAGTCTCGTCAATCTAGCCTTTCTGAGGGGAAGCAGGGGGAAGCCGGAATCAAATCAGGAACCAACAAGTTTTCAATACCTCAGGTACGGAACTTACAACTACGGTGGTCCTTTGAGTAATCGCGGGCGGGAAAACATCCCCATGTTGACGTTGAATAAGTATAGCGCGCAACATAGACATAAATCTCTTCCAGAAGAACTCAATAGAAGAACTCAATGAGGATAGGAGAAAGAGCGAAAGAGCGTCAACGAACCTGGTACACCATCACGGATCCTCCTCATCTAATTCCCTCCCTGTTGCCATCTGGTCCTGGCTAGATACTCAAATATCGGGTTTCAACGATTCTGGGTCGAGGTCTAAGTCGAACTATGAGCAGACAGCACTGCTTTCTCTGGAGCCCTTGATATCTATAACAAGCACCATCACAAAAAGAAGTTTAAATATCCTGATAGAATAGTAGGACTTACGACAGGTCTAACTGATTTCTGCTACTAGAGTGCGTCACTGGATAGCATTCGCACTAAATGGGTCATAGACCTGGAGAAGCCCTTGAATGTTATCAGAGATTCGTGTTCGCACTTGCTCAATACATTGAAATTAGTACCGGCACCTAGTCCTGCAGTCGACGGCACTTTGGACAGGATTACTTCGACAGATAGCGAAAAAATGATTGTCAACGTTCTAGGTAAGTCTCCCTCCTACTGCGTCTTGGTGATAAGTACCGAAGAGAGGGTGGCAGGAGAAATTTGGGTGGTCGTCGGTAGACTGCGGTCAAGTTCGGATATCGTGCATACCTTGATGTTATCAGAGGCTCGTGTTCGCACTTGCTCAATACATTGAAATTAGTACCGGCACCTTGTCCTGCGGTCGACGGCACTTTGGACAGGATTACTTCGACATATACTAGTAGCGAATAATGATTGTCGACGTACTAGGGAAGTCTCCCTACTGCATCTTAGTGATAAGTACCGAAGAGAGGGCGACAGGAGAAATATGGGTGATCATCGGTAGACTGCGGTCAAGTTCGGATATCGTGCAGACAAGGGAAGTCCTTGATGTTATCAGAGATTCGTGTTCGCACTTGCTCATTACATTGAAATTAGTACCGGCACCTAGTCTTGCACTTTGGACAGGATTACTTCGAGTCTTCGACGAGAATGGCAGGAAAATTTTGGCGGTCATCGGTAGACTTCGAATATCGTGCATACTTCCAGAAAGAATCGGAGAGATTGTATGCCGTAGACGGTGGAAGAGGATGGAATGACTCGGTTCAGACCCGGTCAGGTCGTGACGAGCTCTGTCACGGGATCACCTGACGTGACTATTCGTGATCTTTGTTGAGGACGTTCCTTTGTTCGAGTTTTATTGTCGATGCACACGCATTGGCCGGCTGGTTGCCAATGAAAAAAAGCTGGTGGCCATTTCATTTCCTCCCAATCCACCATCGTCTTCCGGCCTTCATAGGAAGAAAAGACCTTCAAGCTCCCGTTTCCTCCCTTTGACTCCCGTTTTTTCCTTCAAACAAGTTACCTGAATCGCACATACTAGCCCTTCTCTGCGTGTCTTTCCAAATGGTCCGAAGCAGCGTCAGATTCTCCCCGAACTCTCCCAATTCTCCGAAGATCTTTGTTCCTGGTCATAGACTTAGAACACCGACGCGTTCTATTATGCGCAAAGCCGACCGACTCGGAACTGCTTCGCGTCCAGACTCTGATGTTAACGTTGAAGATCTGCGTACGTGCTGGTTGATTCGAGATGAAACTCATTCTGAGGAATTTGTTACCAGATGCTTCTGGAGGTGTCCATAAACCTTCTTCCTATCGTTCGAGATCCGCCTTTGTTGAGAGAGCAGCCCGTAGTGCGTGAAATGTCAGTTTTGCGTTGTTTTCATACTCATCGTCTCTCCAAGGTGTTCACTTTGAATCGCACATGTTTGAACGTACGTTTCTCCTTCAACTTTTTTCGAACTGACTGTTCACACTTTTTTGGTTTCCTTTACAGCAGGTCCCACCAGTAGCACCGGTTCGGTCATTATGATGGAAACCTCTACCTCCCTTTCGAAATCTAAGCGTTCTAGCACGAAGACTAAGACGTCTAGCTCAACGAAAGGTCATCGTCACACTCGTACCAAAAGCATCTCCAAGCCGCGCGGCAAAGCAGAATGGCATGCTTTGCTCTTGGACAGTTCCTCGTCCACCGATCCTCGACCACGACTGCTCGAGGTAACTACGAATCTCAACCCCCGCCAGTCTCCCCCACACTACCAAACTGATCCCTACGCCGAACCTCTCGAATTTACCAATCCAACTAGTGGAGTTTTCGACCTCGATGATCTCGCACGCGCGCTGCCCCATCCTTGTCGACCTTCTTCCGATGATACCTCTTTACCACCTCAACGACCCACTCCACAGCTTCACTCGGAACTTGGGTTGTATCCTCTTCAATGGTCTCTTCTCCATCTTCCCGAATACGCCCGAAGCACCCTTCCTTCCTCAGATCTTGGAATAAACTTGGACTTGCAGGAGATCCTCGAGTCTCCAGCGTCTCCTGGCGTCCAGACCATACTTGTTCACGTTCGTCAAATGGGAGACGTTTTGGAACAATTCATGTCTTATTGGGGTCCTATTGGTGTTTCCAAGCGCCATTTGACGCGAGAGATCACCGTGTCGGAGGTGTTGGAAGCTATCCAACAGTATTTCTTCGAACGATTGACAGTGAACGAGGCAAGAGGTCTCCCTCGACAGTGGAAGGACCGTGTTCTTGACTCGAGAGTCGCTAGAATTTTCGAGCAAGAGCGACAACTGGCCGCACATGGGTTGGATGACATGGAATTGAAGCATGCGAGACATGTGCAAGAGTGGGAAAGTCCTCCCAGGAGGATGGACTTGTTGTCGGGATGCACTCAATTCGGTGGGTTGAGTATTTGGAGTTGCGCAGAGATGGGGAAAGTGCTGGATCTCAATTTGCGTCTCATTCCTGATTTCAACGTCGATTTCGATTGATTGCTTTTTGAAAGTGTTTTGCGATTTTGTTTCGTGTATCTCCTTGCTTAATATATACATATATCATCACCCTCTCGTAGTCATATGTAGTTGTAGTCCTTATGTTCCTTCCTGTATCGCAGTATATTCTTCCACAGTATATTCTTTCACTTGAGATTGTATTCTCTTTGTACTACCTATTTATTTTATTCACAACACTAATTTGTACATGCAATCCTT
>ML180628.1:0-11276 GCA_004369135.1 Dendrothele bispora CBS 962.96 | reverse complement strand
TACTCGTAAATCTTAATCCATGCAAAGTCAAAGTATGCGTTGGCGAAAGCTCCTGGATTGTTGTTGACGTAGTCTTTTGAAGTTCCAATTAATCACTCGTAAAACGATTCTTAACAAAAAAGTACGTACCGACGCAAGAACTCGGGCAGCCCGAACTGCCGTACACGGCGCCTGCCCAATCTCCACCTGTACAAAGAAGAATAGATCATCTGTACGTGCTCTGAATCGAGAACATCGATTATAACGGTACTTACAGAATGTCACTATAGAAACCCGCACAAATTGTCACATCTTCAGAAAAACAAAGACGAGCGTAGGTACGTCACAAAACACTCACAGTTAATGACAATGTTATGAGGTCCAAACTTGGACGCAATGTCGCAGCTAGTACTCGGGAAGTAAGCGGCAGGGGTTCCCTAAAGAAACACAAACTCCTATCAGCGACACGTCGATCATTTACACGGAGTTAGACGTTTAGCCCCACCCAGGTCGAGGTATCAATACTACCCGCGCCCGAACTAACTTGACTTGGAACGTTCCCGCCGTTACGAGACCAGAACCAGACCTTAATTCCCGAGTTTGTTCGTTCCATGGCATACCTATGACGAAGTTTATATTGAATGATGAGCACCGCCCAGCCGTGTTGTATACCGGCCGTTTATGCGCGTTCTGCGAGTTCGAAAAACTTATAAGCATACGTACCATCCACCGCCATCGTTGTTAAATGTGGGGCCGTAACTCTGTGAGCCAGAAACCTTCACTCCACATCCGGCATTATTTGTCGCTGCGGTATCGCAATTATTCCCGGCCGTGGCACTATATGATTTCATGTAACAGAGACATTCGAGTTAAACAACTTTCGGAGGTTCAGCGGCTTGTATGGAAGATTTTTAACTCACCCAGTCTCCGAACGTGATGCTGGCATGGTGCAACCTGAAAATCAGATGTTAGTAAGTAAATTGAAAAGTTGTTCAAGTCGTTGGAAATTTAAAAAAAAAGAATCAGGAGGAAGAAAAAGGATATAGTAGTATGAATCTTACCTGCACTGGTATGCAAAGTAACTTGATTGGGGCTCTGATCATTAACACCTTCGAGAATGTCGATTTCGCCCTTGGACACAAAGTTAAGTAAAGTTTAAAAATATGTCTATGCATCCGAATACTTACCTGATTCGGCCAGTTGGCTCCAACGGTCCAAACTGAATGTTCATATGCAAAGTGGTGAGGATCAGTGGTTTAATGGAGAAAGACTGTTTTACTGCGGATACATACCTGCTGGCCAAGTTCTATTAAGTTTTGAGTCGTTCAACGAAAACACAGAACAATACAGATTAGGAATCGATTGAGTTTTTGTCTTTGAGGAGAAAAAAAAGGATGTTGACGTACCCACAGCCCTGAGGCATGTGACGAATATTGAATCTGTGGTGGCGAAAAGAAAAGCGAAAAGTCAGTCAGTCAGTCAATGATTCAATCAATCCATCCTCCAAGTAAAGTTAAAGCGGGAACGAAAGGAGAACAAGGAAAAAAAAAGACGTAAAAAGTCGTGTACGGATTATGTTACATACATCATCACTGCAGTCTCGTACTGCTGATTAGATTGGAGCCTGACTGAATTCCTTCCCGGTCCGTTGGGATCGAGCGTGTTTTTGAAATCAGCACGCAGGACAAAGTGGTCGCTGGACGCGTAGGTTAGATTCTGGGATTGAGCGGTCGATTGGGAGACGTAGTTACTAAAACAAAGTATGAGAATCAATACTAGGGGAAAAAGAAAGAACTTGATTCCGACTTACACTCGACCATGAGTCGGATCAGAAATGGCCTGGAACGAGAACGAGTTGTAAAATCCTTGACCGGAGATACTCTCGCTTTGAGAGTACGTGGCAGCCAGTACTCCGTTGAAGACGAAGGCAGCAGCGAGGAAGAGGAACGAAATCAACCGGCCAGTCATTGTTACTATAACCGTTTGGAGTTGGAGAAGAAGGGGGAGGTAGGTTGGGTTTCCTTGGGCTCCTAGCAGGTCTACGAACAACATCTCGTCGATTTTATAACCCTCCAGAACCTAAAAACGGTAAAATGTCCGTTCCGTCCGAGTTTGCTCTTTCTATGTTAAGGGATCTAGAGAGGGCTTGGGAGAGTGGGGGGAGGTGCCCTCATGGCTCCCTCCATTTTTGCGTTTACGAACTAGGTATCTGATTGACGATATAATACATACATAGACACATACCTCGAGGTGTTTGTGGGTAATGAAGTTTAGTTACGAGGTCCGGAATGTCACAACTTTAAACAATGAAAACGCTTGCCAGCAAAGCAGCTGATTCCTAATGATAGAGAGATTTCAAAGGTCAAAAGGGTATAAATCAGGAAGGTAATATCACTCATTCGTTTTGGTCCGTGACTCGGTGGTTGCATAGGGACTAGCGGGATCCCAAACCAACGTCACGGCGTTTAATCATTGATGAGAGTGGAACGGGCCTTCGAAGGACACAATTAGGAATGATTAATTAGGGTACATACGTCTTTACTGCGGGACGCGAAGACTCGGAAATAAGGAAAGAAGAGCAAGTCGGGTTGCACTTAGTTGTCAACCAGAATTACCTATACTAGAGTTACAAGCTACAATCCGAGGTGTCCGAGAAGAGCCAACTTAGCTAGGGTCAAGTGTAAAAAATTTGACTAGGTAGCAAATTCGAAACTTTTGAAGCATGGTTAAACACAGTACACAGATTCTTTGGTGCAACTTAATACGTTTTGGAAGCTTGTGCCCTGTGTTCATGTGGTCCACGAAGAACAAGAAATGGAAATGCTAAAGCGAAGAGTGGCGACTGGCAAAAACCAGATACATGAGAACAAAGCCCCGGTCAGCCGTCTTACCGTCTGACCGAGAGGACCGATAGTTTAGTGGCGCAAAGTTCAAAACCTTAACGTATCTGTATGATTTGGTCCACCTCTGGGGTGGTGGTGGTTGCATGTGTGCGATGTGGGTATATTCGGATTGTCTCCGACTCGAGCAACAGAAAATTGACACGACTTGATCCAATCGGCCGCGCTTTCGAATATACACATGGTTTGCATATACATAGAACAAGATGGGACTGACTGATCGGGATTGTTCAAGGACAAGTACTATGTTCGAACTTTTCGGACCCGGTGGAAAAGATTCCATTGTGAACGGATAAGTCACGAAGTCAGCGCACTAGAAAGGATTTGGCAAGTCGCAATAGAAAAGCAAATATACGCATCTAAACGGGAAGGGTTCCCGAGAGTTGAAAAGTAAAAGACTGAATCGCAGCTGATTTCAGGTTGATAAGAGCTTCGAGAACCACGTGTCACGTTTTGAACCACTGTAGGAACCAGTATTTTGCGCAAGGTATTGTTATGGTGTGCAAGAGTGTTTTGCGGATCTCGGAGTGCCGACCCGTAGAGAAAGAAGACAAGGAAAATTTTTTGAACGAAGAGGCATGCTCATGAATTGAGCGGTAGGTTCGAAACAGTTCCGGAAACAAGCCCAAACTTCCGGTGGTTCCGGACTTGGAGGGAAGGTGGTAACCAGTCTGTGGTTGGCAAAATGCGACTCTCGTTCGTTACTGAGGAAGGGAAGGGTCCCAGCAACTGTGCTGCTTCCCTAGTAAACCTGACTCCAGTGCTCCATAGTCCAGATGAAATAGAAAATGAAGCTTGTAAATTGAGCATGTTTGGGGAAGTAAGGCACAGAAGAAGCAAGGCACTTCTCCGCAATACCTAAAAAAAAAAGAGCCTTCAGCGTCATATTAAAGTTCATTAACATTGCACAATTGAAGACAAACCTGATCCCATTTACCACTGTAGCAGGTGGAAACGCCAGCCAAGGTTTTTTTTTCGTTTCCTAAACCGAAACAGATCCCACATTTTGTCGAGAGTAAACGCCGGAAAGAGTAAAAAGGCTTGCCAGCAGATTCCTGGCTTGAGAAACTCGGATATGCTCCTTCCCCAGCTTTTTCATGCGTAAACGTCTTGGCCAGCTCTCTCCTCGAAAGCTCCATCAATATCAAGGTTTCGTAAAATTAAACAGTGACCTAATTATACAGAATCATGGGGCATGCGCGCAAGAACAGTCATTGAATCAACTTCAAAAGAATTGATCACCGGAGAAATACGACACGAACTAAGGCTATCATCATGATATGCAGGCGTGTAACGCATGGCTCTTGGTGTTCCACGTCGAACATCATGATTGTGGACACGACGCTATACGACAATTAGGTTTGAACTTGGTATTTTGAAGGGACCAATGAGTCATGATGTGGAAGTGGGGATTGTATTACAGTTGGTTGGTCAGGATAGGATAGGATAGGGATACTTATCCAGTCAGACATAGTCTCGTGGTCAAAGCGGGTCAAATGCAGTCAAATGTTGGCCCGGTATGAACACCTGATACGGTAGTATCCGAGTGCGTATAATCTTTTGGAATGTTCTTCATGTTCTTCGTCGTTTGAAGTTTTGAATTTGAAAGACACGAAGTCGCTAGGAGAGGGCAGGAAGAGCAAAGAGCGCTAGTGCCAGAACTGCGCAGTCCGAGAAGATCTTCGAAATGAGGCCATTGAGCCTTGAACCGAGGTTATCCGAATTGAAAACCGAGTTTCTCCCCTTGCAATGAAGAGTATTGATCATGAAAGACGCTTTTGAGATGCTGAAAAGTCAATCCAGGTTGACGTTGTGGCCATGGTTTGAGAGCAATTTGGGGTTGTTATGGTCCTGGATGTAGAATGCAAAGCCTCGACGGACATCTGAGAAGGCTGAGTTCAAAAAATTGCACCCAAACTTCGTACCACAACGTCTGATTAGACCGCTAACGCACATTCGTCCTGTCACTCCCTGTATACGTCCATTCCTTTTAACCCTTTCTGACGGGCTTTCGCTTGCAAAGCCCAGTGGATACTATTCAACCTTGAACAAGGACGTCAGAGAAAGTATGAACAGCTATGGTTGACATGGTGCGCTACAATCAAGTTCACTTCTACTCCACTCATCATTACAATCTGCCAGTGCTTTTAGCTTCTTCAATCTTCAAAAACTCAAGAGCTTCAATATGTCTCCAATATCCAACAATCGCAACAGCTGTCAGTCAAAAGTCTTTCCCTCGTCAAAGATTGAAAAACCAGACTTTTCGTTTGGACAAATGTGTTTCCATTTGCTGTCCACAATGTTGTCGAACGGGCGAACTTCAACTACTTACGAAATATTGACTGAAGCCTAGCCTCTATCTCCTCTCTTCCTCTCCTGATCAACCAGGTAGCTAATGACCAAGGCACCCTACCATATATTCCCATACCTGACTTCTTCGGGACGGGACTCCACTTTTCAGATGATTACGGTTTTCTTGGCCGTGGGGGGGAACGAGAACCTATGAAAACCAATCAAGCTATCTCATAGCAATTGCAAGTGATGATATCATCGACAATCCAACACTTGATATCTCTCAGAATCATCCCTTTTTCGTTGCTTTCGTTCTTCCTGCCAGTACCAGTACACCATTTCTCCGACTCGACTCTGTTAGTACCCCCTGCTACTTTAGCTTTAGCAGTTATACTGCGGACTAAAATAGTTACGAAATTCCAAAAAGCTACACCACTTCGTAAATCCCGGCGATGCCAAAACGGGTTTTAGTAGGTTATGGTGTTGACGCCGATGCTGTGAGTGGATGGTGAGTACTTGCGTACTTGCACTTGTGCATATGCGCACGTTTCTTTTTCTGATTTTCTCGCAATGATACAAATGTTCTTTGCTGATTGGGTTTCTTACTCCATCTGCGCGTTGTTCTATTCATCCATTCATCTCTTTACTTATCTACTACTTACAACTCTACGTAAACCCTTACACAACTACACATCCACGTACGCCTTCACGCCCGTCCGTACGTGTGCCCCACACTTCTGCATCAATTCACCCCACCTACCACATACACTCACGCACCTCTAATCCATCTCCTTTCTCCAACCCATCTTTTCTTAACTCGCCCCCTCTAAACCACCTTTTCCACCTTTCCACTTAAACCCACCTCTAATCTACTCGTCTTCCCTACTCACCTCCCCACTTCCTACCAAGGCTCAACACCAAAACCGGCGCTCCAGCCAACCTCACCGACGTCTCCCGGGGCATCTTCGGAGCTACCGTCGGAATCGACCGTATCCTGAACCTATTCGACAAGTACCAGATCAAAGCGACGTTCTTCATCCCCGCGCATACGGTAGAGAGTTTCCCTGTAGGTGTGGGGAAGATTAGGGATGGTGGACATGAAATGTACGTCGTCTACCATGTGGGGGGTCCGTCCAATGGTCCCCTGCCATTGCCTTTTTTGTTCTATAGAAGATAGATTGTCGAGTACTAACAATCCACACCTTATGACTTTTTTTCTTCGGCAAATGTATTATACGCAGAGGTCTCCACGGCTACACTCACGAACACGCATCCGCGCTCACCCCTACTCAAGAACGCGACATCCTCACGAAATCCATCCAAGTCATCACCGATTTCACGGGAAAGAAACCTCGAGGATGGACAGGTCCCCATTGGGAGACGTCCCCTAACACGATCCGGTTCCTAGAAGAATTTGGATTGGAATACGACCACTCACATATGCATCATGATTCTCAATTGTATTACCTTCCTTATCCTCCTGAAAGACTCGTACCTACTACTATGCTCGGTGCGAACTCGGACAACTTCAAAGCAAAAGAAGAAGGAAAAGAAGAAGAAGAAAAAGAAGTCTCCGCATCGACTTGGATGAAACCCATGTCCACATTGAAACCGTCCAAGATCGTCGAAGTTCCCGCAAACTGGCATTTAGACGATTGGCCTCCGTTGCAGTTGAACCTTCGTCAAGCTTCGACGCATGGTTTTGTCGATCCGTACGTTGTGGAGAGGATGTGGAGAGAACAGTTTGATTATTGTTATAGGGAAGCTGGGGATGAAGGGAGTTTTGTGTTTGTTATTAGTATACATCCTCAGGTGAGTTGTTTATTGCGATTTATGTGTGATTTTAGGCGGCTATTTTTTTTTGTCGTGGGGGCTTATTTTTGAAGGTTTATGTTGTTTATGGGCTAATGACGGATGGTATTTGTAGGTCAGCGGAAAACCTCATGTAACGTTGATGCATGAGAGGTTGATCGAGTATATCAATAAGCACAAGGGAGTGGAATGGTGCACGCTTGAGGAAATGGTGAAAGAGTTCAAGGAGGGGAGGATGAGCGGTGTCAAGGTCGAAGGTGGTGTCGAAGCGTGAACGCTCAAGAGACTGGCCATAAGAATACTTAGTATCTGTTGTACATTACTGCTAAGCAAGATCATTTGTTTTTGTGATACATTCAATAAATACGTAGTCTATTGCTCTCTGAATGGTTGGTATTGCTTCCCATGCTTGCATACACTGGCCGGGACTTCAGTCATAGACTGTTCGTCATGCAAACTTTGGGCTGGTCGCAACGAAATCAAGTGCATATTCTAAACAAATGTTTAGTGGGGTTTTTACAGGCCAATAAACCGAAGAGCAACGCACCATATCCTTTGATTCCTAATCCGACGATAGTCGCGACAGCTTTGTCGGAAAAGTACGAATGATGTCTAAATGGTTCCCGTGCATGAACATTACTTATATGCACCTCGATGAATGGAATATCAGTCCCGAGAAGGGCGTCGCGTATCGCAACAGAGGTGTGTGTGTATGCGCCTGGTCAAGCATATTCATTATCAGCAATGCACGCAAGGTCCTATGCATCCTGCGAAAGACTATAACCCGATGTATGCACTCGAACTCACTCACCAGGATTGATAATGATCCCCTTCACCCCATCCTTCTTCGCCCGATGAATCCTATCGATAATCCCTCCTTCATGGTTACTCTGATAATCCTCCACAATGACACCAAGTTTCTCCCCGTTCGCTTTCGCGATGCGGACGACGTCTGCTAGAGTCTCGGAGCCGTAGACAGACGGTTCACGAGTGCCGAGGAGGTTGAGGTTGGGACCGTTGATGAGGAGGATGCGGCGGGACATTGTGGTGGAAGTTGGTCAACTAGCGGATTATTGATTCAGGTGGACGAAGAGGAGATGGTAATGGTAGATGGAAGAAAGGATTGGGATCACGCTATACTGCTGTATAGTAATGCGGGGAAAAGAGAAGGAGAATGGTTTTTCCGCTTTTCCGGGGGTCCATGGACCAGTCCGCTACCTGTTTTGTCGCTTCTCGGCCAATAGGTCTGTGTTCATGACTATCACAGTGTCTCTACCCTCCTTCAGCTATTATCAACTTCTGTAAGCGAGCATTTTCAAGTCGTCCAACTTAGGAAGTAGCAAACGGGACAAGAACTTAAGTACTTAATACTTAGAACTGGCTGGTGGATGTACGATGTTTAGGTCGACGAGGGAGGTGCGTACTGTCTGGGTTGGATTGCCAGCCTTCGATCGTCGATGTAGATTCTAGACTCACGAGCGAAATGCAGGATGTTATTTCATGTCGAAATGTCCGTGACCGGACGGAGAGTAGCCTGAGGTCTTTGTGAATGCGGTTAAGGTACGTTTGAGTGTAAAAACTAAAGCAATAAGGCTCCGACTCGGAGTCCATTAAGCATGTCCTTATGTATGCTAAACGGAATCTACCAGTCAGATCAATTACCAACTCTTGGACCGGAACCATTCTCAGCCTCGATAACTCCGTATTGAATAAGTGCAGACGAATGTAGATGGCAAAAGTGCCACAGGAATGCGCAGGTGTGAACAAACCATATATCCTATTAATCTCCAAAGCTCGCTCGATAATCATCTCGGACTTGCAATCACCTCATCTCCTCGTTATATTGTACATTTATGATCATGGCTTCTCTCCTTAAGTTGGACCTGTGCTTACTGAGCTTGTTTCTGATCCCGCTCTATATTCTTGTTTGCTCAGTAATCTTGGACCGAGGTGCGCTTTTCTTGAAAACTCATCTTCGTCGAAAATGGCCCGGTATCTCTTGTACCATCCTCTAGTAATCGCACGTCATACCATGATCCTCCTAAACAAATTGTATTCCTTAATGCATTTTTAATTCGTCTAGGGAACATATAAAAGTCACCTGTCCTCACGCCATCCAAGTTTCGAATGAGGTGCTAGCAATGGTTCCCTAGATAACACGATCCACCTTCCAGAACGCCTTAAGAAGTTCGATAGTTGGTCTCACATGGTCTGTGAGATCACAGGAGTATAAAGCTTGGAAGGTCTCTAGAAGATGTCTCTACTCTCTACGTCTCCCGAACTCTTGGAAGTTCAAAGTCCGGAGCTTGAACATATTTGTTATACTCAATATCATTCCACAAGTCCCCAATCCTCTTCATCTACCTCTTCCTCGTCCCGAAATAACACCATGCCCGTCCCCACTCCGCAACTAGGATCTTACAAATACGTCCCCGAGACCAAGGTTCGTCGCTATTCTAGGCCTACTCAGGCACAGGCCTGCTTCGTCTCTTCTTACCTGAAATTCTTGAAAAGGAGAACCTCGACTGGGCCGACCTAGTCACCATCGACCTCAGCTTATACCACACTCCCGAAGGCAAGAAACAGCTCGCGGACACGCTCATCCAAGCTCTCCGAGAGAAAGGTTTCTTCTACGTCAAGAACTTCAACATCAGTCAAGAAAAAGTCGATAGGCAGTTTGCGCTTGGGAAGGAGTTTTACGAGTTACCGTTGGAAGAGAGGAGCAAGTATATTCCGGAGGGATTGGGTATGTTTCGATATTTCCGGCTATTTTCTTTTTGGCGTATGGTAAACTGAAGCGTCTTGTTTTCCGTAGACCAAGGCAAGTTTAATGGATATGTCCCAGCCGGTCGAAGGATGTATGTTTTCCTTCTCGCATATATATATGTTTCTGCTCACAATACTCTCTATTGTTCTCAGCGTCAACAAGGAATTGGGTATCAAGGACCAAGTCGAGGTTTATAACATCCCCAGTACGTCCCCGATTTGCTATACATATTCATCGTGAAAGGATACTCATTAATACTTGACCTTTTGGTATAAATCTCTAAAGAATTTAACGGAGATTTCCCTCACAATCATCCTGAGCTGATTGCTCAGAATCTCGAAGAGATCGAGGGATTCGCTAGGGTGAGCACCTATTTTTGTACACATCTTCGACCTACTTTTGGTCTGTCTAAACGCTGACGATGGCCTTTTTGAAATCATTCTTTTCGTACAACTTAAAATAGTCTCTTCACACCGAAGTTCTCGATCCTCTGCATGTTCTCCTAGCCATCGCTCTCGAACTTCCGGAGGACTATTTCCTCAAGTTGCACCAGTATGATGTCAAGAGCGAGGTTCGTTTCTGCTGGCCTCTATTATTTTTTTCAACGTGTTTAGTATGTCTGATTGATCCGCGCTTCAACACAGGATCATTTGAGATACATGAAATACAACAAGTATCCTCCAGAGCAGAACAAGTACTTGGAAAACTGGGTACAGGGTCACACCGGTCTGTTTCTGACTCTTATCGATTTTGTCTTGATATCAACTTGCTCACTCATCTTTATTTAACCCCCCTCGAACAAAACTCTATGCTCAGACCTCGGCAGTTTCACTCTTCTCTTCCGTCAACCTGTCGCCGCTCTCCAAATCCGGTATCATTCCACCAACGAATGGAAGTGGGTCAAGCCTCAAGACGCTACCTTGACAGTCAACTCGTGTGACGCGTTGCAGTTCTTGACAGGAGGGTATGTCAAGAGTACGATTCACCGGTAAGGGCGTCTATCCATTCCATTCTTTTCCGTTCCTTTTTTGTCACATGCCCTTGAACTTTAACTTTCCTAACTAACCAATTTACCCCTCAACGTGAATAGCGTGACGGTCCCACCAGCAGATCAGCAACATGTCGATCGTCTCGGACTGCTCTACTTCTCTAGGTGCGTTTTTTGCGTGTTGCGTGTGTGTGTGTGCTGGTGCTCATTGACGGACAACTCTTGATTAAAATCACAACCCTCCTTTCTCTCTTTCCCTCTCATGATCTGATCAGACCAAACAACCACGTACGCCTAGCTACAGTCAAGGAATCACCTGTTCTCCAACGCGAGGGATACACGCAAAATGATTTTGAAGCTAGTGGAAACCCTGTTCCTACCATGGAAGGTAATGTTTTTGTTTCTTCCTTTCTGCCGCTGTTCGGTCGAATGTCAATTCACTTACGTTTATTAATGCATACATAGAATGGACGTTTGCCAAACAAAAGTGGCAGCGAACAAAGGGGTACACTTTGGATTCCAAATATCAAAACGCGAC
>ML180626.1:0-11341 GCA_004369135.1 Dendrothele bispora CBS 962.96 | reverse complement strand
AAAACAAGGATTTTCGCACCTTCGAATACTTTAGGATACTTTTTAAGGTGAGCATCGTAGTCGGACCCAAGACACCTGCCAGCGAAACGAGTTAAACCAGTTTCCGTGGCGTCTCCTAGAATTTCCCTCTCGTTGAACGGGACGTCTGTCTTGTCGAATTTGACGCGCGAGTTAAGGGCCGCGATGTCTACCATCTCCCGCATACCGGATACGTCCATGGAGAAGGGGACGGTTTCTTGATCGTCGTTGTTGGACTGAGGTGATGCAAAAGGATGTCAGCAAAACATCGTGGCAAAAATATCAGCTCTAGTACCTGGAAAGCTGACAGCATTTTGGTCCCATTCCATAAGTTAGTCACCGTCATTTGGTTCCGCGTCAAAGTACCGGTCTTGTCCGTAGCCAGAAGGGTGAGCTAGTGGTACTGTTGAGTCAATTTTTGCTATAATGCAACAATCTATGAAAATATTACCGAACCTGTTATACTTCTGGTTAGCATGGTCAATGAGAAAACGGGGAGTCACCCCTAACAAAGCAAACACACCAAGAGTTTCGACCCCCTGTAAGTCCTTGACTAGCACGTTCTGCTTCGCCATCCTCTTGGCAGCAATTGATAGAAGAAGGGTAACGACAGACGGGAGACCCTCAGGGACGAAAGCTACCAAAATCGATACGGCGAAAGTGACAGTTTTAGAAGCACTTCCTTTATAAACAGTGGTAATTCCAACGACGAAGAAGACAATGGCAAAGACAATGGCAATGCAAGATACTTGAACGACGAATCGACCGCTGCAGGAAAGTTTGGTCAAACGAGTCTGGGAAGATTAAAAAAAAAAACTGGCACGTACATTTCTATCGCAAGAGGAGCTTCGTTTCCAGCTTCTCCAGATGTGAGCCTAGCAACTTGACCTGAAAATACAACGGATCAATTCAAATATCCTGGAAAGGACCAAGAATATATACCGATGAGGGTATGGTCTCCAGTTCTGGCCACCACTGATAAAATGTTAACATATATACAGAAAAAAAATTATATATGTTTACCTCCCCATCCTTCACCGTTGATAACCAGGGTTGAATTGAAAATCTGCATCAAGATTTGAACAATAGCGGAATCGTTGGGCGTAATGAAGACATACCAAGTTTTCAGCCTCTACCGCACGAGAAGGCGATCCACTAGGAAGAGGTCTTCGTTCTTGAGGTTCAGACTCTCCAGTAAGACTACTGTTGTCGACTTTGAGATCTGTCGCAGAGAACAGGACGATGTCTGCCGGTGTCTTATCACCAACACGCTGCGGATCGAAGTGAGCAACACAGTGAGTACCTGAATATCAAACGCAAGACATACCACCAACACCACGTCGCCAAGGACGAGATCTGCAGCAGGGATTGTCTGAAGAGTGCCATCACGAACCACTCTACACGATGGAGGAATCATAGCCAAGAATGAAGCCAAAATTTTCTCGGATTTTTGTAACTGAAACCAGTCAATGAAGGCGTTCAGGAAAGCGACGGCGATCAAGATGCCACCCAGATAGGTGTTCGCGAAGTTGTCCTGCCAAGGGAAATGAACGTGAGTACGAGAAGTTTGAACAGGAGGACATGAAAGAACACCGGACCTTGAAGTCAATTCCAAGAAGAATATATTCCAAGACGCCGGCGAGAATAAGCAAGATGTTGAACATAGTCATGAGGCGATCGAAATACTGGAAGAAGAATCGCTCAGTCGATCGGACGAAAATAGAACGGCGCAGCACCAACGGTGATCAACGTACCTTTCTCAACGCAGATTTTTTCTTGGGGGGAGTGAGGACGTTGGGTCCGTTTCTGGCCAAACGTTCTTTAGCTTCGCCGGCGGTAAGTCCAGTTGAAGCGGAGGGGTCTTTCGAATCGAAAAAAGTCCCGAGCTCGCTGGTCAGCTTGTCGAATGGGAAGGAGTGTTCAGAAATGTCGACGTTGCCCACGTCACTTTCTTTGGCGTCCTTCGTCTTCTTCTCTTCCAGATGCTCGTACCCCGCAGCTGCGAGATCTCTGTCTTCCTGGGTGATCGTCCTTTTCATTTCCACCCCCTTAACACGTATCCCACCCGTCGCTTTCTCGTCGTGGGCGTTATCCTGGTCAGGGAAAGCCACACGAGGAAGATTCCCCTCTTCATTCTGGAGGGGCTGGGCAGGGGAAATATTCTCGTCGTTCATCCGTCGAGCAGAAAAAGGAAGCGAGCGAGAAAAGGAAGATCAAGCGATATTTGGTTGAGAAAAAATCAAGGAGTTTTTATCAGGATCTCCGCAATGAATCTCCTGGAAAGTCTAGAAAAGTCTGACGCATGATCACCTGCGTGAGTTGATTGGATGCGATCGTTGCAGACCAGTGGCCAAAAACCCTCAGAATGAGACCTGTAACGTATCAGTCACGTGATCGAACGCAAAAAAGAAAAAATTCGCATTGCGCTTGAACTGAAATGGAGCCCTGGACACCATATATCACGGAAAGAACCACGAAATCTAAACGATAACCACAGGACGCGGACACGTTTCCACAATCCCATAGAGATAAGGAGGAAGCGTCGTTGATTCTGTGTCACCTGGGTGTCTTCAAGGTTAGTGGCGGAATCTAGAGCGGTAAAGTGAGGTTCATCTCAGACAATACGCACACCAGAGACGGCTAATAATAGCATTGAATTTTTCCCTCTAGACATTTTTTGAATAGCAAAACTGTAAGGAGCAATCTGAACTTGTGGGGTACTTACAGGAGTAATGTCGACGTGAACGGGGTTCTGAGACATACAGCAGGTCTAAGCACTATGTACATAATACGATCCTATTCGACGATGCGTGGATCCAGGAGCCGTCGAGCATCAAGCTGCATCAAGGATCAGGTCGTATGCTTGCGATTTGCTCCGTAGTAAGCGGTGTCGGGACGAAAGACAATCCCACTCAGGCTCCGGTCGAACGACAAGATGTAGGTGGAATATATTTTCAAAAATCAAGAAGCTGAAGAGTAGGGGCTGGGATAGACTTAGAAACATACATGAATGAACAACTGCAAGTAACTAGACCGATAACTATTCTCAAAGCTTTAACGGCGACGGTTGCTCGGATCCTCGGCATAAACCGGGTCACGCACGACATACGTCACGGTCATCATTCAAGAAGCGCGACATCGCTTGCAACTCTGGAAAATGTTGACAATCTAAGTACTTCGAGACATCTCTTATACTCTCCTCTAAGTACAGTCATCTACCTGCCAATGAAGGAGCGATTAGAGTATGAAAATACATTGTCGGGCCCCCAAGTTAATGTTCAGTATATTACTTACTTACATATAGTACGTACTGGTAAACGGTACCTACGGAGAACAGTCAAGAGTAAGGCGGTCAGGCAGTCACGTCGAGCACGGATCAAATGAGATAACCTGATTAAGTCAATGTGACAAATCCCGATGTCCCAAAATTCAATAGACTGACATTCGTTCAACTTCGAGCCTCGTCTGCCCCGTTTGTAAATCAAGCTGTCGGTATTGGTAGACTTGATATCATCAAAAGCACTCCAGTTACAGAGCCTTCATAAGATTATGCATTGGATGATAACCCAGATAAAATTGAATTTTGCCGAATTTTCTCGTGCTTCAGCCACTGTAGGCTTATATGATATAAAACTACTTACACTCCGGTTTCTCATATTCCGCTCAGAATAAAAATAGTTGGTTGCTCCCTACATCGGAAACGTCCCACCTTTTGTCTCACTGGACAAACGCATCAGGATTCAGGTGGAGCCACATCGGGTGTTGAGGGAGTTTCGGTGCTTGCCACTATCGGAGATGATCAAAAATTTCCGAGACCTAACTTGGATGTCAAGGTTCTGGTTTATTGTATCAACTCGGTACGATAAACCAGAGCTTTTAGATCCGTTCTTCAAGAGCTCCCTCATTGTATGCAATCTTTATACGGCCTAACAGAACCCGCATAGGGCCGCGGTTAGTAGATAAGTACATGTGATAAGTGCACTCATATATCTAGTCCAGGCCCAAAGAAACAGTAGGCTGTTAGATAAACTAGTTCAATAATGGTATATGTACATGCTAGCGTGCCACGAACAACTTGATCCGTTAACTTGAACGTCGCGAAGAGACAAAGCATTGAACCTGTACTAGCATTCGACTCGGAGATTCCTCTTGTTTCAGTCAATAACCCTGTGCAAAATCATAATCGAACTCCTACCTCCGACGAAAAAATGTCTTCCTGCAAATGCTCAGGAGTAGATTTTCATCACTGTAATGATATCGGTTCTATTACTATGTAAAATTCTATTCTGAGATGCGAATGGTGAACAAGGGTCATGACTCACAAGAAGATCAGATAGAAATTCACTTCATATTGAACACTACGTATGTATTCATTTTCTACGAACAAAATCAACAATCAATTAATCAATCCCAATACTAGAGCATTTGAATGCGCTCCGGAGTTTGATCCGCCGGTTCCCGACTCATGGATAACTTATGCGAACGCGCAACGCGTCGTCGTTAAACGACTCGAGTGCTATGAATCAAGAACTCGCCTATGGCCCTAACAAATTCACGGGTTTTGAAAATAAATGGACTAGCGGTGTACTGTGTCGGTACGTACCGCAATAAGGGTCATTAACTTTGAATTCTTTTCTTTTAGATTCCGACCTATGCCGACCCACTGGACCCATCCGTACCTTCAAGTAGTGGCGTTTCAGCGTATACATCTTGAATTTGTATGAACTAGTTTTCGTATGATACTTATCTTGAAACTGTCTCGAATTTCCAGTCGTGTCACCTCGCTACTTCTAGATTCTAGACTCCCATTCTACTTTGTACAAAAGTATATCTAGTATAACCTTTGCCGAATCAGTGCCGTTCTGTACCTTGAAACTTTCCATAAAATACTCTGCCAACGTTATTTATCGGGCGTGAAGAATAAACCAAACGTCTGGCAACTAGTAACAACCGATAGATTATCCGCATCCTTGGTCAGAGCTTATCAATTAACAGTCCCCGACTCTGACCGAAGAGAAGAGGGACTGTCGCACTCAAATTTAGTATAGTACTTCCCAACGGCAATGCCTCTCATCAGAATTTGGATTTGAAATCTAGCACTGCAATTAGATGCATGCATTCCAAGCCAACGGATTCGAGAAAGAGTGCTCACGAGAAAATCAGTTACGACGAGTTGGTTATAGGAAACGACTTAAAGTATTGGGTCCTTCTAAAAGATGCTCCGACGGTAGTCTCGAGGATCCAGGCTGACGCCACCCATTCCGATGGAGTCAATATGTGGGTCGCCTTTACAACGAGTTTCTCGATTAATGATCAACTCTCATGAAAGCGTAGGTCTCCAGGATAGAATAGTAGAAATAGACCACAGGCTGAATAAACATTATACATTGGCGGCAACTAACTATATTGCTTCCTAATCTGGGAGTCATCCTATGCTTTTCCTCTATCGATGTTGTTTTCGTAGCACAATTAGATCGTGCTATACACTATCTCTAGTATTCTACCTACTGAGAAATGGCGATGGACCATAGAGAATTGCTGTATGACGAGACAAAATACCTTACCTGCCAGATATCTTGGTAATTTTTTCAAGTTTGCCGCCACTGTATGCATGCTCGTCGGGCTGTTCGGAAATTTGTGTAACGTGGATTGAAGCAGCAATGCTTGATGCCATAAAAGAAGAAAAGATATAGATCCACGACCACACATACCCAAAAGAAAGGAATGTCTAACAAACAATACGAGAGCCTAGATGCCACACACGAGTCAAAAATATTATATGATCCCCGAAAAGCAATCCAGGTGCACCGGAGACAAGTGTATTTAATGTGGCACGTATCGTAGAAACACAATTCCATATAGCCTCGGACATCTAATAAGAAAGCGAGAAACAAAACACCTGTAGATACTGTTTACAGGTTCAATCCCTTGGGGATTCGGGGATACGTACATAGATATCTGATATGCGTCTACTACTTCAGCCCTAGCCTAGTCACATTGGTCTTCAGAAGGAATGAAACCTAGAATTAAAATGAGCGAAATCAGTCAACTCAGCTGTGGCGCCACAAGTTTTTAGACGCAATAAATTATGTTTAAGAACACAGCAAATCGGGAGGATACGGCATTGGCATTGATCCAGGATCAGTAAACAAAAGCACCTAGTGGAACTCGAAACCTTCAAGGTTCC
The DNA here is from genome assembly GCA_004369135.1 of Dendrothele bispora CBS 962.96. Taxonomy (NCBI): domain Eukaryota; kingdom Fungi; phylum Basidiomycota; class Agaricomycetes; order Agaricales; genus Dendrothele; species Dendrothele bispora. The sequence continues at coordinate 5,136 of ML180626.1, read as the reverse complement.
AAAAAGCCAGCAGGCAGTGATATTTAGTCATGGTTGAAGTACAACAACGTAAGTCTACACGAAGGAAACCTTATCAATGGAGCCACATCACTTTTACATAACGTCTCTCCTCAGCCACAAGTATGGCGGTTATGAGAAGCGCCGTCACCATTGGGTGCATTTTCAATCTATCATATCGTAGTTGATAGTTCGGTCCTAGAATCCGGTTTCATCAAACTCGAGGCTTAAAGCCTGGAACATCGAATCATACTCGTGCTGATGGGAGAAAGCAAAAATCGACTCACAGCTGGATTGATAGATGACATTTGGTAAAGTCTTCGCAATCATGTCGCAAGGCAGCCAGCTGATACAATGCTATTCTTGTATGGTGACGAGACATGTCCTAGAAAGTTGATATTCGCGTTTCAAGGCATGAAGAACAGCGCCTAAGAGAAACATAATGGTGTCCAAGAACAGGTGACGCAGCCTAATCATTACTCTTTGGTTTTCCAGATGCATGGGCATTGAAAATGCAGCCAACTCTGCTCGATCATGGTCCAGGATGACTGTGAAGAAGTGACCTACTGACATTCACTATGTTCCACAGTGTTCTATTGTTACCAGCTCGGACTGCCCAGTGGCAAACCCGTAAGTATATTTAGGAGTGGTCGAGCAATCAAGATTTACCGGTCTTCCGAAGAATGAACTTCGAGACAAGCTCGATCCTAATCTGAGTAAGAAGAAGAAGGAGTGGGAGCAGAAAGATCGGCGGAAAAGACAGGTGCTAGAACGACCGCCGGTTGGACTTTGGTCCTCAGGTTCTCAAATACAACCAGAACGCAGATAATTGTAACATCTGGATCTGATCCAGGGTCCAGAAGACTCATATCCCATCGCATTGAGTAGCCAATGAGCAGCTGGTTCACGATCCTCGTCCTTTCGCGAGAACTACTGCTGGAAATCCTCTTATTTGCCTCTTGGCACTTGAAATTTGAGCCAGGGGTGGCTATGGAGAAATGCAGCTGAAGTCGCCGTTGTTGACCAAGTACCCAGGCACCTACACACGACCACAAATCGTAATCTGCATTGTGGGAACCGATGAGATGAAATTAGAATCTGTTCCTAAAAAAAAAAGAGGATTTGAGGTTGAACTACAAATGACAATAAATAAGTGGCAAATGAATTTCAACGTACGGTTGAAGAGACGGAGTTTTGAGCGAGCCCGTTAATGACGGGTGTTAAAACACCCTGTCCTACGTCGTCGGACGCATTCATGTGGAATTATTACCCCACAGGTTTCGAGACGCCAAGGAATATGTGCTTACCGTCAAAGAAGCTGTAGGTCGGATATGAAGAGAAGGTCAGGATCATCGCACCGGGCCCCGTCGGTCCATCGGTGGCGAACAGGGACAGAAACAGGATAAGTAGATCTCCTAGCTATAGTACAACTATAGTAGCTGTTGACCCGTTTTTTTTTTCTACAGTGTGATTGACGAAAGAATGCCACATGTATTCGGCACAGCTACATCGAGTAGAACGGCAGTACGCAGCAATGGATGTCATAGAAGCGCGTGTTCTTCGAATCTCTAATACCATGACATGCAGCCGTTACAGCGTGGTTCTGTTGATCTTTTTCTTGAAGATCCCGCGATTTATCAAACGATATTTCGGGTGTAACATTGAGTCAACGAAAGAATGAATGTGCGGGGATCGTGTGCGCATCTTAGCAAAGCATCCCGTGCTTATACACCCAAAGATTGATTCGTCGGAATGTTTTGGGACCGACCACTAACCCAAAAAAATAATAATAAATCTCATTTTCAAAATAATTTCCAGTGGCAGTCGACTATCCGAATTCTATGATACAACGCACTCCACCGTCTCTCCTAGATCAAATAGTTATAGCTAGTTATCTACTGAGCTTTCGTACTTTTTGCTCTCAGGCCCCTCAGATTCCCTTCCCTTGGATCTCCTGCGAGATATATGGCGGAGAACAGGAAGAAGCCCAGGCTAGTGCTAATAGCACCTGCATAATATGGCCAAGCAGCACTGAGGAACCTAGGGTATCCATCGTGCCTGGGAGGAACAACAGGAACGGTTGTTGAGCTTTGGAGGTGTGTCCAGCTAGAAGGGTAATATTGGAAATCAGTTTCAGATAAGTGCGATAGAGCGTATAGTGTATATCCTAAACGCACCCTTTGCGCTTGTAATCGACGACAAACTTGAAAACACCATGCCGGTCTGGGACACGGAAGGTGACAGCGTATTTTCCTGGGGATCCAGGGACAGGAGGAAGAGCAGTGCGAATGTGAGGGTCGAGCATAGTAAACTCGAGTTGGAGGTCATCCAGCCCAGAATAGGGTTCCCATTTGTCCTTAGACGGATTGAAGCGGGAAATTTGAGCGACGTATTCCTTGTCGAAAAAGTGAATAATGCTAACTACGGACAGACTCAAGAGCAATACACTTACGACGACATCGTTAGTTGTATAGTGTTCCTTAGGCACGGAAGTGCCAACGAGATGGTGAGTCGTACTATCTATGCGCAGAACAAGAGACTCTTGGAAAGTCCAAGCAGCAAGATCAGCTGCAGCTTGTTGATTGCCAGATTTGACACCTCTACAAACCCTGTTAATCGACAGAGAGAAAACAAGTTTTAGCATTGCAACTTACTTGGAAATTTCCTTCTTAGCAAACTCATCACTGAATAGCTCGACACCTCCAACCCAGGTAGCACGCGCTCCACCAAGAGCCTGGAACCCAGCAGCAACGGCAAGCTGGCTTCCTGCCCATAAGCCTTCACCGCCCTTGTCAGCAGCGTCGAATAGCGCATCAGCAGTAGAGCCTTCTGAATCAGCAGCGAATCCTTCTGCAGGCGCACTCAAGATTGGGAAAACGAGAGGGTTGTTACCCAAGGCAAATGGTACACCAGAGAACCAAACTGGCGAAGAACTAGACGAGAGGATTTTGGATGATGAAGGTACGTCGATAGGCACAACCGTAGGAGGTTCTTTTCGTTCAGGGAAGTAGGATACCAAAGAAGAACCAGGAGGAGGAAGAATAAGCGAGAACTCAGGTGCAAGGGAAGTGACTAAGTTTTGTTTTTGACCAAGGGCGATGAGGAGGTTGGTCTGGCTAGACAAAAGTTGAACTAGTGCCTGTGGTGTAACGTCCTTGCCAAAGTCTTAATACCTTTGGTCAGTAGGCAAGCATAAACGAAGTAATAAGTGCGTACGTTTGGAATCAGGCGCGAACAATATGACGTGTGCAAAGGATGGAATATCATCCTCAATAAGGACAGGTGCTTCGTCTTTTGGTGCCCGGAATGTAAGGTCATATCCCTTCTCTGTATCCAAAGTCAATATCGCGGAAAGAAGCCACAAAGCCATTGCAGTCCACCTTTTAAACCATTAAAGAAGATAGAATAGTCTGGCTGACGAGCGGGATCCAAGATGACCAGCACGGAATTTCCAGAGCTCGATTTCGCATCCAGAACAGAAACAAAGCCGAATATTAGCAGAATGAACGTGTAAAAGGACCACATTGTAGTCCTCGACATGGACGTGTTTGTTGGAGGTACGCGAGCGCGCAGTTTAGTTACACGTCAGTTACGGTCTCTTCGCTGATTGGCTGCAATCTGTTTGGTTCTGCTGTCCATAGGCTTCTGATACTTCTTTCACTGGGAAGTGGCATTTTCCAGTGTAATATTTCGACTATTAGATAGGACACCTAAACAAGACTCTAGTAACACGAAAAAATAGAATAGTCCCAAGCAGACTGTGGCAGAAAAAGAGGGCAATAGTTCTTGCTTGAATCTCCGCGCAAACTCCGCTGGTCGTGGATCGTGGCAAGCCGGAAGCGACTGAGCCAAGTACATACGTACTTCCGTCATTCCTTCAACTGTACCCGGTTTTCAACCTTTCTCTCCTCTACTGTCTCGGCCATGGGTCTCTCTGAAGAACTCGAATACCTCAAGTCTCTCGTTGCCCAGCTAAATGAAAAGATCAAAACTTTAGAGGAAAAGGCCAAACCTTCCGGCACCCCGACTCCCGCACAGCAACTTCGGACAATTCTCGTTGGTCCTCCTGGTGCCGGTAACTCGTATTTCTCGCGTCTTCTGGTTCTGTTTCCTTAACGAACTGTTCTGCACAGGAAAGGGAACACAGGCTCCCCGGATACGCGACCAGTACTGCGTCTGCCATCTTGCGACTGGAGACATGTTGCGCGAGCAGGTCGCAGCAAAAACTCCTCTGGGTCTCGAAGCCAAGAAAATCATGGATGCTGGGGGTCTTGTTTCTGATGAAATCATGGTTGGCATGATCAAGGACCAGTTGGAAAACAACAAGACATGTAAAAATGGGTGAGTGCACGGTTGTGACGTGTTAGAGAGGCAGTTCTGATTTCATATATCTTTTGCTTTGGTACCTGTCTTTTCACCACATCAAATGTGAATTCAGTTTCGTGCTAGACGGATTCCCTCGTACTGTCCCACAGGCCCAGAAGCTCGATGGCATGCTGGACCAGCGTGGTGAAAAACTCGACTCTGTGATTCAACTCCTCATTGATGACCAGTTGCTTATATCCCGTATTACCGGCCGTTTAATTCACCCCGCTAGTGGAAGGACATATCATAAAGAGTTCAGGTGGGTCATCCGGAAAATTTTCGGTGTACATATCATTTACCTATCATTCCTCTTTCAATTCTCTTGATCCCCAGCCCGCCTAAGAAGCCCATGACAGACGATGTTACTGGCGAACCTTTAATTCAACGGTCCGATGATAATGTTGAGACATTGACCAAACGACTTGCTACATTCCACAAGCAAACCGGACCTGTCGTCGACTACTACAAGAACAAGGGTTTGTGGCAAGGGATTGATGCTGCCCAATCGCCCAGTGTTGTCTGGGACCATCTCCGCAAAGTGTTCACAACCAAAAAGGAGTGATAACTTGGACCCACATTGCCTGCGAGCTTTACCAGCTCACCTCTATACGCTAAATCTACACTTACACTTAGAGAATGATATGGCGCTTTACATAATTCCGTTCGAAGGTCGAGACATTTTGAAAGAAAGCTAGTGAGACAGGTCAGATTCTATTGTCCACATGGTTGAACCTGGTTAAATTCGAGATAATATTTGAGTAGCCGCAAATATTG
>ML180625.1:0-11344 GCA_004369135.1 Dendrothele bispora CBS 962.96 | reverse complement strand
CGTACCGCCAACACCACACACACGGTCCATACCGTCCACTCTACCCATACCACATTCACCACAGGCACTCAACGTTCAACAGGTGCTCGTTCCCATCGTTCAGCACTTTCCACTCCTCTATCCGCGACTTTCTCTCCAGCTGTCCCCGTTCCGCCTCAGCTTAGTGGTTTCGGGGCAGAGTATTTCCCTCCGTCTACGCCTACCACGGCGATTGCTCATCCTCATCCTCATCCTCATTCAATGGAATCCTCCACCTCGTCTTTGGGTGCTTCTGCGAACGCGACGATGATGACGACGTCGTTTTCTTCGCAGTCGTTAAGTTCAATGACGCGGAACCACGTGTCTGCGGTAAAAGCAGAAGACGAAGGGGTACCTCTCTCCTTACTCCCTCAAGGAACGTCTCTCAAAGCAATCGCACATGCTACGAGGATTTTGAGAGTGTCTAATGTTCCGGCGGTATCGACGACGACGTCTGTCGCTAGTAGCGATTCGTCATCCATCAAAGCCGACGATAACTCGGAGCTTCAAATTGACCTCAACTCGGCAAACTCGATTTTAGCTGACGGAGGATCGGAGACTGGACCTTTGATCAAGAGGTTGGCATTGGAATTGGTTGGGAGGGCGAGAGAGGAAGGGATAGTTTATTTGGAGGGAAAGCCGAGACCTAAAATAAACACCAACAATAATAATAATAATAGGCTCAGGAAGGACGGGAAGAGGAAATCAACACCTCGACTAAGGGTGGATGCGTCTTTGACTGACAGTACCGGGAAGGGAGTTGCAGTGGTGAATGAGGCCGAGGCCGAAGAGGACGGCGAGGAAACCAGTGAACAAACGGTCGAGACTATGCTCTCTCGTGAAGGAGGAGGAACGGTTTCGACAGAAGCTGCGCGTACGCTTTCTCGTGCTCTAGGTTCTAGTTCTGATAGATTCGACTCGAGAAATTCTACGGTTGCCAAGAAGAAATCCACGTTCAAGAACATCGTTCCCTTGCCTTCACCTTCGTTGTTCGGATCGTTCCCCGGAATATTGGTCGGTGCTGTAGCTGGCGCTACTCAAAGTCAAAGTCAGGGCCAGGCTCATAAGAGAAAGGCTTCTAATGCCGTTGTTACCTCTGGACTTGGTGGAGACGAAGGGAACAACCGAAAGACTCTATTCAGTCCCTCTTTAGGACCTCTAGATGCTTCTAACAATGCCTCTACTGCTTCCTCAACGGCTCTCACGACTTCCGGTGCACCTTCGGTTCCATTAGAATCCATCATTCCAGCCATGGCTAAACCACCGACGCAATATCTCGCCAGGACCTATACCTCTCTCACAGCGAAAGATTTACATTTTGCGAATTACAAACAAAATGTTGGTACTCAGGATACGTATCCCTATTCGCCTTCGTCGAGCAAGAGGTTCTCGTTTGGGTTCAACCTAGGTCAACCGTCCGGCGGGAAGGAAGAGGCTGCTATCAGTACCCAAGTCCTTACGGATCGATATGGGTTCTTGTATGACGTGTCAACGTATGATTTTCTGTTGTTGTTGAGAGCGGGAGAATGTAGATGTTCGGCACCGGCTTGTTTGACGGGAGTCAAGATCGCGGATAGGGAAGAGGTTGAAGAATGGGGTGAGTTCGACTCTGGAGATGAGAACGGGAACGGGAATGGAGAGGGGAGTGATGAGGACGTGGGGGAATCAGGTGAATCAAGGGTTAAGAAGAAAGCAAGGATAGAGGTTGTTAAGGAAGTTTGTGATTGTGATGGAGAGGGACATAGACCGGCAGGTACAAAGACAACGAGTAGTAGTGGTGGTGCTGTTGGAAGGGACGAAGAAGACATGACAACGAATGATGGTGCATCTTCCAAGACAAAGAAATCTGAAAATTCTTCATCGTCCGCCCCTAAATCTCGCAACCAGCAAACAACAACAGGTTCTGCTGTTCCCGCTGTTGTTAGCGGTAGTGCAGGTACTAGCACCTCATCAACCTCCGTTTTACGCATCAATCCTTCAACGCCTCGACATGTTTGCCCGAATACGATCAGGAAACTGCTCGGCAGTCTCACAGAGATACACGACGAGAGACAAAAGGTTCAGAGAAAGGAGTGGGATGCATTCGTCAAGCAGAGGAGTAAAGCCAAAGCCAAATCTCAAGGACAAGCACCCAAGACCTCTGGCGGGGCTGCAGCGATTTTGGGATTAGACGCCCATGCTTATGAGGAGGGTGAAGACGAATTGGATCATTCAGAGGGGTTGATTGGGTTTGCGCAGTTGGGGCTGTCTTCGAACAAGGACGAGAGGAAGGAGTTTGAGAGATTAGTGAAGAAGGGTATTCCGTTGGTTTATAGAAACAAGGTTTGGTTGGAATGTAGTGGAGGACTGGAAATGAGGGAGCCGGGTCTGTTTAGAGATCTGTTGACAGATGCTGAGAAGGAGGAGAAAGAGAAAGGTATGGTCGGGGTGACGATGGAGATTGAGAAGGATGTAGGAAGGACGATGCCTTTGAATGTCTTTTTCGGTGGTGATGGGGCTGGAGTAGACAAGTTGAGGAGAGTGTTGACGGCGTACAGTCGGTGAGTCTTATACGATCCATATCTTATGTTGCACTCATTTCTTATGCTATGCAGACGGAACCCTGCCGTTGGATATTGTCAAGGCATGAACCTCGTCACGTCCACCCTTCTCCTTATTCATGCCGACGAAGAGGAAGCCTTTTGGGTCCTCTCCGCCATCATTGAACGGCTTTTGCCTGAAGACTTTTTCTCACCTTCCTTGTTGCCTTCACGAGCATGTCCACTCGTTCTTTTAGATTACGTTCGAGAATATCTTCCCAAGTTATACACGCATCTTAATACTCTGGGTGTAGACCTGCCCGCGATCTGTTTCTCGTGGTTCTTGTCCCTCTTTACTGACTGTCTTCCTGTCGAGGTTGGCCCCTTCGTTAATGATGCATGCGTTTGTTGCTGATAGCTTTACTTTGTCAGACCCTTTTCCGTGTTTGGGATGTCTTCCTCGTCGATGGCCTTGATGTACTATTCCGTGTTGCACTTGCGATTCTTCGGAGCAATGAGCAGGAACTGTTACGTTGCCAGTCTATCCCAGCCGTTTACGTCGCGCTTGAAAACCTACCCACTAGGATGTGGGAAGCCGATAAACTATTACAGGTACGGCTTTTTTCCATCTTCTCACCTTGGCAAATGAGGCTGACAGTTCCCCATCCACAGTTAGAGACGGATCTACGGTCGTCCATCTTGCATAATGATCTAGTCAGCAAACGAGAAGCACATGTCGCTGCTCTGAGTCAACTTCTGTCGTAACGTCTTTTTTTTTCGTCTTCACAAACATCTTTCCGTTGTACTTGTCATGTTCTCTCTCATTTTCTTGCATCATTTATCTCCACGCATGCTCGTACGGTGAATACTCTATCGTCTCCTATTCTGGTCATTAGAGGGTTGTATCGCATTGAAAATTACTAGCTCTTATTTATAATGTGTAGTAATCGTATACAAACTTGAATAAAATTAAACATTCATCTCTCATGGAGTCATGGCCGCCTGAGCTAGTGACTAGTGATTTTTCCTGAAAACTTTAGACGCACAGACATTAATGTACCTATTTTGGTGTCTAAGTGATGATGATAGGAACCACTGATTGATTTTCGAACCTTGAAGTAATTTTAGTTGATGAGAACGACCGGCGGTCTTAAGCAGTGACGCACGCACTTTTTGAAAGGAGATCAGACACTGGGCACCTTTGAAACATTACAATATTTAAAGAGCTGTAACTATCGAAAGTTGGTCGACCGGTGTCTTGCACCTCACACGACGACTCGACTGTCGCGTCAGGTCGCGTCGCAGACATGTCACATGAGTCATACGTCCCTTTGACTGGTCCTCACATTACCATCACGACTCAAACTCAAGTCCTCTGCTCCTTCGGTTCACTCCGTAATATCATGACATACACTTTGTATGACAGGACCCTTTCTCCGAGTTTTCCACTAAAAATTTCCAAGGTGACAAGATAGGTAAAATTACATGAAAAGGAGATACCTGCAGGCAATTTCTCCTATCTGAAAGATTGCGAAGAAACAGATCCCAGGCGCTTTACGAGAGGGAAACCTTCGGATCTCGCACCATGGGACCGCAAGCCTATTAGTATACTCATGCCAAATTGTTTCAGAAGACCCCGGTGAGTCCTTGGTTCCCTTTAGCCTGTGCACGCGCCTATATATGGAAGGGCTATGTTGATGAACAGATTGGGTATCTTAAGTAAAGCAATGTCATCGAAAGTTCGTAGAGAAATGGAACCAGGTGGAAGATGAAAAAATCAATGAAATAGTTGTGTCGACTACGAGGGGTCTGTTCGGTTTAACGGGTTCTGCATGCTTTATTGCGATAACCTGAATGCTTCTATGCAGTACTCAGGCGCCTCATCTCAGTCAGGTTTTGATTTGAGATCATGTTCATCATAACTATGATCTTCTCCCGTTTCTTGGTACCAAGTTGTAGACCACTGAAACCTGCTGTGGTGGGTGATTGATGCCGTCTAAGTTAGGGTAGTAAAGGCTGTCCTTTCCGAGATATCAACTTTTTCGTCGCCACGTTCCCGTCTCTATTCGTACTGGAATCGGACTCCAGCCTCCTACTCAATACTGTTTACCTCACGCTTGCTAAAGCAAGACTCGGTCTTCCGATGAGAATGGTGTCACATTGTTGTCCTAGGATGGTATCAGATTTTGGTCTAGTCATTAGTAGGTCAAGTACATTCATAATAAGAAACCTGACGGGGACTGTACCTGTACAGCACATGAGCGGGTTTCTATTGAAAGGAAACCATCATCACTTTGATCTTCACGACCGAAGAATCTTTTAATATCCTTCATGTGCATTTACCCCCATTATTTCAATCTGATTTACACGACGTATGTCCAATAAGAAGGCGCCTCCCCTAAATTCCACTTCCATCATAGGCACCACTGCATTTGGATCAATCCGCTTTTCAATACCGGTCCTGCCGTCTGTGATATAAAGATTGCAGTCGTCACGTCCACCAGCACCTGCCTGCCATGCCAACCCAAAAGACTCATTACTCTGACTTCTTACTTTCTGGGTTTCGAGCTTCTCACTTACGAACGCCTCCTGCTCATGCTCGTAGCTCGTCTCTAGACATGTCAGAGTTAGGATCTTTCGGTGCAAAACTGCGACGCATGTCTGGTCAGTTCAGTCCTGGACACTCCAAACAGCGTAGCGTGTCTACAATTGGCTTCCCTTTATCATCCTCAAGCCCGGGCCCTCTACCTGAGCATACCAAACGCGAAACTCCTAGACACCGTAAACGCAACTCGCTTTTGGAGTTTCCTTCCAAGTTGTTCGAGAAGATGAGGGATGCGTCTAGCTCTGAGGCTCCCCCGTTCGAAAAGCTGGCAAATACAAAGAAAAAGCTTCGTCTGCGTCAATCAACCCCCAGTCCAGACTCGTCTGGCTGGGAAGCAGAGGTCTGGATTACCGAGGGTGGTCCGTATACAAACTCTCGATGCTCTTCTATTCGGATTTGGTGAGTCTCGAACGACCTGACCACTCTAATCGTTCCCGACTTCTAATTCGATGAACTCGTAGTGAGGAACAGTCGAATGCGCCTTCGGACCCTTTCAACTCTTCTCGAGATTCCAAATCTGTTTTCATTGACCTGAGCGATTCGCCCATCCCTAGTATCTATTCCCACCGTTCTCGATCGCCATCGCACCGTTCCCGCGGCTCTAAAAGAGACTCCTTTCTTTCCTTTTCCTCATCTACTAGCGGTCGCCTAGACGTTCTTAATCCCGCCTCGACTCACCCTGGACGTTCTCTACGCCCGATTTCCGTTCATTCAAACGTCCCTTCTTCTCGTCCCGCCTCGTACCCATTCCATCGGGTTTCTATGACTAAATACGACATCGAGGCTGGACTGGGACCGGGGCAAGGATTTGCACCGCCGCAAGACGGAGACGATGCTCTGCCTGCTCCAACGCCGATTTCGGAGAATCGAGGCCTGGAGTTGATAGATCCCACTTACATTGATTGGAGACAGTTCCACATCCAGCTGTTGGATGACGAGTGAAAAATGCACAATCACAAGGTTTGAAGTGCATATGAATTTGGATTGACAAAAATGTTGTTATGCTTACGATTCTACGACGTGCTATTGGATCTCTCATATGATGAGAGGCTGCTCCACGATTCTAATTGTGTACACGATTGTTACCTGAAGATGGAAAAAAAAAATAACTTGATCGCTCATAGTAATCATTATCATAGAAGTTGGTTCTTATATTTATTGTTCGGCTCCCGGAATGTACTCATGTCTCTTGAAATGTTGGAGTATCTAATGTAGAACTATATATTTGTGTTAGGATTCTTTCTTGTTGTACTATCACGATTGTCTTGTATGTACTTGTTCAGTCACGTATACTGTAAAACTTTTAGAATACAAATAACGGTAATAATCTATGCGGAGCTTTTGTTTTCCTTGGAAAGGACCCGAATGGTTTGAATGCTGAACAACACTGGGTCGTATGAATGATGCAAGACGGCCGCTGTAAAGAGTCATTCACGACTTACATCATAGCCCGGTATCATCTCAGTTGTGGCAAAGTAGTTGAAACAACATAATCTTCCCGAGAAGCAGTACAAGCAGTTGATAATTTTGGTGCTACACTTGATTAGATACCGGATCTGGGAACACTTTCCCTTGTCCCTGATATAGATAGGGAGGAGTTATTTTTGTTCTTCCAGGGGTTTGAAATTCGAAGTTCAGCTTGGGAGCAATCTGGAACTTATAAGGGTATTGGCAGGATAGAGTACGTTTTTCTTTAGTTAAGTATTACAAAACTATGTATTTGCAAGTGATAAGTACCGGTTTCAGTTCGACACTTATGCATTCATTTATCAAACGCTGACATACATAAATACATACGACCTAGCTTTCACCCATCATATCCGTCCCTGATGTCCAAGCACGTAATACTTTGGCCTCAAATGATTCCTCGACTGTAGACTAACGTCATGAACTGCTTCGAAGTTATCCTTCGGGTCAAGATCTGATTATCTCAACACTTCCATTGCACAAGTTAAGAAGATTGTTTTGTGTGTCCTTTTTGTGATTCGGGAATGATGATCTGTCAGATAAATAGTGAAGTCATAGGTACTAAGCATTACATGTGTCCGACGAACTGAGGCTCCTAGGACATTAATGGTCTTCGAGTATGATGAGCGTTCTGTAGTGTGTACCCTGGCCCGGGTCTGATATATGAATTGGAAGCGCGGAAGACAGTCAAATCCGATGTGTGGCACTTGAAATGACCTTGGTCTTAGACTATAAAATTATCTTGAAAGTTGAAGATCGAAAAATTAGAAATCGAATGATCAGGAAACGAGGCGATTGAGCGTACCGTCACCATTATTATGATGAAGTTTTGTTAACACCAAATGGAATCTCCCTCTTTCGAAAAATAATCAGTGGTGATTACATTCTAGAACAGCGAAGATCATATATGCTTTGAAGACTGGGCTTTCCTCGAAAGGTTTACATTGCCACTCACTCCGATTACGATGCTTATACCGAATTTTTTACATGTAAGTAAAAGAAAGTACTTGCCAGTGCGTGTAAATCAAAGCGTGCGCAATTCGATACATCTGATCATGATGTCTGACAGCCTACTCAGCGAGTTCCGTACCACTGATATCTCGGGCGCGTCCAACTCTCCGTCTAAGTATTCTGTGAAAGTGACATTGAAACTGTCTAAACAAGTAAATGTCGATATGCTGTTCGACGTTGTCCATCAGCCGCTGGGCGGTTGCATAACTTTTCAGAATTGTTGTTGGGCATAGCCCTTTGGATTGAGATTCTGAAGACAATTGCATGCAGAAAAGTACAAAGAATACCTGGAGTATAGTGATAGGTGATCACTGGTACTGATCCCTTGAGCTACAGCCACTGAGTCACCTTTCGGCTGATTCGGAGTATTGGACCGGCGCTTAAATAAGCGCACAACCTTTCGAAAATAACAAGTATACACAATAAATGTCTTCTACAGCACCGTCCTAAACGCCGGACTAGGTTTTTTCGTCGTCTCGGAGGCATGGCCCCCAAATATTCTCATGTAAAAAAACGCCCTACTCCTCGAAAAAAGCAGTCTAACAAGGACAAGGACGATTCAATCGTCATCTCCGGGAACCCTCACGTCGACCGGAATCTGACTCAGGCGTTTTCAGCCGTATCCAAACTCGAAAGGACAATAGCGAGGATTCTTTTACTACGTTATGAGCAAGATATTGCGAGGCTATTCTCTACGAGGCTTTATACGGTGTCCCTGGTCCATCTCCCAACGTTGGTGATGCGTTGTGTATCACTGGGAGGTCCGGGATGGGCAGCCCATAACGCGGATAGCGAGGAAATCAAGGATTTTTTCAGGGCTGTCATTAGCATGGATATGCGCCAGGCAGGGGAGAGGGTCGCCACCAAAAGTGTCTTGTGGTCGTATACCGCTTTGAGGCATTTCGTGAGTGCTTTATTTCTTTCGTCTTATAGGTCTTATAGTATTGTTACTTAACATTTTACTATACTCAAGGCCCTCTCCAACAATGTTCCCATCTGTCAAAAACGTGGTCTTCACTCTCTTCGCCTCCTTCCTCATTATGACGCCTTAAAGGCGCACTTAGACTCTTTAGAAGCCCAACCTATTCCTCAATTTTCTAAACCTCCTCATTTAGGCCCATTACTTGAAGGCGAGGCCGCATTAGAAGAAGCCTGCGAGATCAAGTTTGGGCTGAAGAGTCCGAATGGAAAGTCGAAAAAGGGAAAGAACAAGGGCAAGGGCAAGGAGAACGAGAATCAGAATGAAAGCGATGTAAACAGAGATAGAGACAAAGGGAAAGGGACAGGAATGGGTAAAGGAAACGACAAATATACGCCGCCTTATTCAGATCCTTCTGGTGACCCTTACGACCCGGATTGGCGCCCAAAAGTTTTACTCTCGTACGAGAAACTCGTCCAAACGCTTTGGCGTGTGGCTAAGGAGTTCGATGTACGTGGGTATGGGTTGATGCTACGAGAAAAGTTGACCAGTAAATGGTGCGACTGTGGATGTTCGACGGATCATTTGGGAGAAGTTTGTGAAAGGACGGTCAGGGAAGAGGAGGAATGGGTTTATGAAAGGGCGCAGATGCAAGGGCATCTCCACCCTCACTCTCACTCTCACTCAAATGCTCATTCTCATTCGTTGGGTTGCGGTGCTCCTCGAGGAAAAGGAAAAGGCAAACAACGGGAATGGGACGGAAGAGGTTCTGGTGTATTTGGCTGGGATACGTCAGAAGAGGAAGATATTTGGGAAGTGGAATTGGACTTTGGAGGTGGTCCTGGACCCGGACCTGGAGGCTTCGGTCATCGAGATGAGGATGTAGAAGCGGATGGTAGCGATGATGATAATGACGATGAAGGTCACGAACATGGACGTCGACACCCCCACGGAAACGGGCATGGACATAGGTCGAAGCAAAGACGCGACAAGGTGCTGGAATCGAAACCCAAACAACAGCAGCAATCCCAAAACCCTTCCCCTCACGAAATCGCTCTATCCGACCTCCCTCTCTCCGAAATGTCTATATCGGAAATAATGGAGTTTCGCTATCTGCGCGCGGAAAAGGAGAAGGAGCTGGGTAATGCGGCATTCCGTAAGGGAGATTACCTTACGGCGGTGGAATATTATGAAAAGGCGTATGGGATAGAGAAGGAGATGCCCACATATCAGCTAAATTTAGGAATGGCTTGGTTGAGGTTGGAAGAGTGAGTATTCTATAATCGCTCTCTGGGCGGGTTTTGATACCCATATTCCTTACAGCTGGATAAAGGCCGAGGAAGCCTGCACGAAAGCCTTGACCCAACATAGGAGTCCTAAAGGATACTTTAGGCGGGCAAAAGCGAGGAAAATGCTAGGAAGGACGGAGGATGCAGCTAGAGGCAAGTTTCAATCTTTGATGCTTTCGACTATCTGTCTCTTCACCATATTCTACTCTGCTTTTTGCAGCCTTTTCTGTTTTCTGTTTTCCTTTCAACTTTTGTTTTCTTTGCATCTTCGGTTTCTACGCTAGATGGTTACCAATTGGTCGGGACTCGGCCTCAAAGCGGGAGCTTTTGAGACGGGTTGAGATGTGTATTTTTTAATCGACATCTTGGATCTTCACGCTTTAAACAAACTCTGTACTAACGATGTTCGCGTTCTCCTGTTTGCAAATGCAGATCTTCGTGCAGTTCTTAAATTGCAACCTACTAATATGGAGGCTCGGAAAGAACTCTTGTCATTGTATCCTCCACCTCTACCGACGGCCACAACTCCAGATTCCGTTGCGTTGAACCAGGCTCGGGACCGAGAGAATGCCAATGCCGGCTCTGGCTGTGTCTCTGGCCCTAGCTTGTCTACCTTCGGGTCCTCTTCAACTTCGGCTTCGGGATCCTCTTCTCTTCCCTCGTCCCAGACGAACGCCTCCTCGGCCCTACCTTCTGACAACCAACGGTCTAGTCATCCTCTTCTTCCAACGATCAAGTCTCCTAAAGCCCTCCCATTCCCTCGTACCTCAATGGACGACCGAAAAATGAAAATCGTCCAATTTCCTGCCGGGTTGTCCTTAGACTCACAAGTGCTGGATTTGGTCGAAGGAGGAATGGGACCTTTAGGAGCGTCCAGCTCAGGTACTCCAGCTGCAGCTGGGTTCTTTGGTGGAATGATGGGAGGTATGATGGGAGGTGTGGTGGGAGGTTGGGCAATTGGGAGTTTGAGTGGGGTAGGAGGACTTACGCCAACGAATTATTATTATGCGAATGGTTATGGAGATGTGGATTATGGGAAAGAGGGTGGGAAAGGAGGTAAGGACGGAGCTCGTGACGGTCATGCCCATCCTCATACGCAAGGAGGGCACGTAAACGTCCGTGGTCCACATGGATATGGGTGTACGTGTGCAAATCGTGGTAGAGGCGGTAGAGGAGGGGAGAAGACCGGTGTTAATGGAGAGAAAAGGGAGAAGACACGAGAGGAAAAGGAACGCGCTGACCGGGCGTGGAACAGACAAAAGGACTTGGAGAAGTTGCGTGCGACGCCTGGTGTGATGTACCCAGGTTGGGAGAGGTACGTTGTTAAGAGGGTGGATTAAGATTGAATCGGAGGGGCGCCCATGGGCGCTGGAAATGCATGGGAGGTCCTTAAATATTTATGACATACACGTGTATATCAGTGTGTGTCTATCAGGTATATTATATTCATGGCGCTTGATGAAAAATATAAATCTTCAAACGTCCATTACCTAGGTTCCCTCAAATTTATAGCTAA
>ML180624.1:0-11352 GCA_004369135.1 Dendrothele bispora CBS 962.96 | reverse complement strand
AAAACAAGGATTTTCGCACCTTCGAATACTTTAGGATACTTTTTAAGGTGAGCATCGTAGTCGGACCCAAGACACCTGCCAGCGAAACGAGTTAAACCAGTTTCCGTGGCGTCTCCTAGAATTTCCCTCTCGTTGAACGGGACGTCTGTCTTGTCGAATTTGACGCGCGAGTTAAGGGCCGCGATGTCTACCATCTCCCGCATACCGGATACGTCCATGGAGAAGGGGACGGTTTCTTGATCGTCGTTGTTGGACTGAGGTGATGCAAAAGGATGTCAGCAAAACATCGTGGCAAAAATATCAGCTCTAGTACCTGGAAAGCTGACAGCATTTTGGTCCCATTCCATAAGTTAGTCACCGTCATTTGGTTCCGCGTCAAAGTACCGGTCTTGTCCGTAGCCAGAAGGGTGAGCTAGTGGTACTGTTGAGTCAATTTTTGCTATAATGCAACAATCTATGAAAATATTACCGAACCTGTTATACTTCTGGTTAGCATGGTCAATGAGAAAACGGGGAGTCACCCCTAACAAAGCAAACACACCAAGAGTTTCGACCCCCTGTAAGTCCTTGACTAGCACGTTCTGCTTCGCCATCCTCTTGGCAGCAATTGATAGAAGAAGGGTAACGACAGACGGGAGACCCTCAGGGACGAAAGCTACCAAAATCGATACGGCGAAAGTGACAGTTTTAGAAGCACTTCCTTTATAAACAGTGGTAATTCCAACGACGAAGAAGACAATGGCAAAGACAATGGCAATGCAAGATACTTGAACGACGAATCGACCGCTGCAGGAAAGTTTGGTCAAACGAGTCTGGGAAGATTAAAAAAAAAAACTGGCACGTACATTTCTATCGCAAGAGGAGCTTCGTTTCCAGCTTCTCCAGATGTGAGCCTAGCAACTTGACCTGAAAATACAACGGATCAATTCAAATATCCTGGAAAGGACCAAGAATATATACCGATGAGGGTATGGTCTCCAGTTCTGGCCACCACTGATAAAATGTTAACATATATACAGAAAAAAAATTATATATGTTTACCTCCCCATCCTTCACCGTTGATAACCAGGGTTGAATTGAAAATCTGCATCAAGATTTGAACAATAGCGGAATCGTTGGGCGTAATGAAGACATACCAAGTTTTCAGCCTCTACCGCACGAGAAGGCGATCCACTAGGAAGAGGTCTTCGTTCTTGAGGTTCAGACTCTCCAGTAAGACTACTGTTGTCGACTTTGAGATCTGTCGCAGAGAACAGGACGATGTCTGCCGGTGTCTTATCACCAACACGCTGCGGATCGAAGTGAGCAACACAGTGAGTACCTGAATATCAAACGCAAGACATACCACCAACACCACGTCGCCAAGGACGAGATCTGCAGCAGGGATTGTCTGAAGAGTGCCATCACGAACCACTCTACACGATGGAGGAATCATAGCCAAGAATGAAGCCAAAATTTTCTCGGATTTTTGTAACTGAAACCAGTCAATGAAGGCGTTCAGGAAAGCGACGGCGATCAAGATGCCACCCAGATAGGTGTTCGCGAAGTTGTCCTGCCAAGGGAAATGAACGTGAGTACGAGAAGTTTGAACAGGAGGACATGAAAGAACACCGGACCTTGAAGTCAATTCCAAGAAGAATATATTCCAAGACGCCGGCGAGAATAAGCAAGATGTTGAACATAGTCATGAGGCGATCGAAATACTGGAAGAAGAATCGCTCAGTCGATCGGACGAAAATAGAACGGCGCAGCACCAACGGTGATCAACGTACCTTTCTCAACGCAGATTTTTTCTTGGGGGGAGTGAGGACGTTGGGTCCGTTTCTGGCCAAACGTTCTTTAGCTTCGCCGGCGGTAAGTCCAGTTGAAGCGGAGGGGTCTTTCGAATCGAAAAAAGTCCCGAGCTCGCTGGTCAGCTTGTCGAATGGGAAGGAGTGTTCAGAAATGTCGACGTTGCCCACGTCACTTTCTTTGGCGTCCTTCGTCTTCTTCTCTTCCAGATGCTCGTACCCCGCAGCTGCGAGATCTCTGTCTTCCTGGGTGATCGTCCTTTTCATTTCCACCCCCTTAACACGTATCCCACCCGTCGCTTTCTCGTCGTGGGCGTTATCCTGGTCAGGGAAAGCCACACGAGGAAGATTCCCCTCTTCATTCTGGAGGGGCTGGGCAGGGGAAATATTCTCGTCGTTCATCCGTCGAGCAGAAAAAGGAAGCGAGCGAGAAAAGGAAGATCAAGCGATATTTGGTTGAGAAAAAATCAAGGAGTTTTTATCAGGATCTCCGCAATGAATCTCCTGGAAAGTCTAGAAAAGTCTGACGCATGATCACCTGCGTGAGTTGATTGGATGCGATCGTTGCAGACCAGTGGCCAAAAACCCTCAGAATGAGACCTGTAACGTATCAGTCACGTGATCGAACGCAAAAAAGAAAAAATTCGCATTGCGCTTGAACTGAAATGGAGCCCTGGACACCATATATCACGGAAAGAACCACGAAATCTAAACGATAACCACAGGACGCGGACACGTTTCCACAATCCCATAGAGATAAGGAGGAAGCGTCGTTGATTCTGTGTCACCTGGGTGTCTTCAAGGTTAGTGGCGGAATCTAGAGCGGTAAAGTGAGGTTCATCTCAGACAATACGCACACCAGAGACGGCTAATAATAGCATTGAATTTTTCCCTCTAGACATTTTTTGAATAGCAAAACTGTAAGGAGCAATCTGAACTTGTGGGGTACTTACAGGAGTAATGTCGACGTGAACGGGGTTCTGAGACATACAGCAGGTCTAAGCACTATGTACATAATACGATCCTATTCGACGATGCGTGGATCCAGGAGCCGTCGAGCATCAAGCTGCATCAAGGATCAGGTCGTATGCTTGCGATTTGCTCCGTAGTAAGCGGTGTCGGGACGAAAGACAATCCCACTCAGGCTCCGGTCGAACGACAAGATGTAGGTGGAATATATTTTCAAAAATCAAGAAGCTGAAGAGTAGGGGCTGGGATAGACTTAGAAACATACATGAATGAACAACTGCAAGTAACTAGACCGATAACTATTCTCAAAGCTTTAACGGCGACGGTTGCTCGGATCCTCGGCATAAACCGGGTCACGCACGACATACGTCACGGTCATCATTCAAGAAGCGCGACATCGCTTGCAACTCTGGAAAATGTTGACAATCTAAGTACTTCGAGACATCTCTTATACTCTCCTCTAAGTACAGTCATCTACCTGCCAATGAAGGAGCGATTAGAGTATGAAAATACATTGTCGGGCCCCCAAGTTAATGTTCAGTATATTACTTACTTACATATAGTACGTACTGGTAAACGGTACCTACGGAGAACAGTCAAGAGTAAGGCGGTCAGGCAGTCACGTCGAGCACGGATCAAATGAGATAACCTGATTAAGTCAATGTGACAAATCCCGATGTCCCAAAATTCAATAGACTGACATTCGTTCAACTTCGAGCCTCGTCTGCCCCGTTTGTAAATCAAGCTGTCGGTATTGGTAGACTTGATATCATCAAAAGCACTCCAGTTACAGAGCCTTCATAAGATTATGCATTGGATGATAACCCAGATAAAATTGAATTTTGCCGAATTTTCTCGTGCTTCAGCCACTGTAGGCTTATATGATATAAAACTACTTACACTCCGGTTTCTCATATTCCGCTCAGAATAAAAATAGTTGGTTGCTCCCTACATCGGAAACGTCCCACCTTTTGTCTCACTGGACAAACGCATCAGGATTCAGGTGGAGCCACATCGGGTGTTGAGGGAGTTTCGGTGCTTGCCACTATCGGAGATGATCAAAAATTTCCGAGACCTAACTTGGATGTCAAGGTTCTGGTTTATTGTATCAACTCGGTACGATAAACCAGAGCTTTTAGATCCGTTCTTCAAGAGCTCCCTCATTGTATGCAATCTTTATACGGCCTAACAGAACCCGCATAGGGCCGCGGTTAGTAGATAAGTACATGTGATAAGTGCACTCATATATCTAGTCCAGGCCCAAAGAAACAGTAGGCTGTTAGATAAACTAGTTCAATAATGGTATATGTACATGCTAGCGTGCCACGAACAACTTGATCCGTTAACTTGAACGTCGCGAAGAGACAAAGCATTGAACCTGTACTAGCATTCGACTCGGAGATTCCTCTTGTTTCAGTCAATAACCCTGTGCAAAATCATAATCGAACTCCTACCTCCGACGAAAAAATGTCTTCCTGCAAATGCTCAGGAGTAGATTTTCATCACTGTAATGATATCGGTTCTATTACTATGTAAAATTCTATTCTGAGATGCGAATGGTGAACAAGGGTCATGACTCACAAGAAGATCAGATAGAAATTCACTTCATATTGAACACTACGTATGTATTCATTTTCTACGAACAAAATCAACAATCAATTAATCAATCCCAATACTAGAGCATTTGAATGCGCTCCGGAGTTTGATCCGCCGGTTCCCGACTCATGGATAACTTATGCGAACGCGCAACGCGTCGTCGTTAAACGACTCGAGTGCTATGAATCAAGAACTCGCCTATGGCCCTAACAAATTCACGGGTTTTGAAAATAAATGGACTAGCGGTGTACTGTGTCGGTACGTACCGCAATAAGGGTCATTAACTTTGAATTCTTTTCTTTTAGATTCCGACCTATGCCGACCCACTGGACCCATCCGTACCTTCAAGTAGTGGCGTTTCAGCGTATACATCTTGAATTTGTATGAACTAGTTTTCGTATGATACTTATCTTGAAACTGTCTCGAATTTCCAGTCGTGTCACCTCGCTACTTCTAGATTCTAGACTCCCATTCTACTTTGTACAAAAGTATATCTAGTATAACCTTTGCCGAATCAGTGCCGTTCTGTACCTTGAAACTTTCCATAAAATACTCTGCCAACGTTATTTATCGGGCGTGAAGAATAAACCAAACGTCTGGCAACTAGTAACAACCGATAGATTATCCGCATCCTTGGTCAGAGCTCATCAATTTACAGTCCCCGACTCTGACCGAAGAGAAGAGGGACTGTCGCACTTGGCAAATTTAGTATAGTATTTCCCAACGGCAATGCCTCTCATCAGAATTTGGATTTGAAATCTAGCACTGCAATCAGATACATGCATTCCAAGCCAACGGATTCAAGAAACAGTGCTCACGAGAAAATCAGTTACGACGAGTTGGTTATACGAAACTTGATCATGACTTAAAGTATTGGGTCCTTCTAAAAGATGCTCCGACGGTAGTCTCGAGGATCCAGGCTGACGCCACCCATTCCGATGGAGTCAATATGTGGGTCGCCTTTACAACGAGTTTCTCGATTAATGATCAACTCTCATGAAAGCGTAGGTCTCCAGGATAGAATAGTAGAAATAGACCACAGGCTGAATAAACATTATACATTGGCGGCAACTAACTATATTGCTTCCTAATCTGGGAGTCATCCTATGCTTTTCCTCTATCGATGTTGTTTTCGTAGCACAATTAGATCGTGCTATACACTATCTCTAGTATTCTACCTACTGAGAAATGGCGATGGACCATAGAGAATTGCTGTATGACGAGACAAAATACCTTACCTGCCAGATATCTTGGTAATTTTTTCAAGTTTGCCGCCACTGTATGCATGCTCGTCGGGCTGTTCGGAAATTTGTGTAACGTGGATTGAAGCAGCAATGCTTGATGCCATAAAAGAAGAAAAGATATAGATCCACGACCACACATACCCAAAAGAAAGGAATGTCTAACAAACAATACGAGAGCCTAGATGCCACACACGAGTCAAAAATATTATATGATCCCCGAAAAGCAATCCAGGTGCACCGGAGACAAGTGTATTTAATGTGGCACGTATCGTAGAAACACAATTCCATATAGCCTCGGACATCTAATAAGAAAGCGAGAAACAAAACACCTGTAGATACTGTTTACAGGTTCAATCCCTTGGGGATTCGGGGATACGTACATAGATATCTGATATGCGTCTACTACTTCAGCCCTAGCCTAGTCACATTGGTCTTCAGAAGGAATGAAACCTAGAATTAAAATGAGCGAAATCAGTCAACTCAGCTGTGGCGCCACAAGTTTTTAGACGCAATAAATTATGTTTAAGAACACAGCAAATCGGGAGGATACGGCATTGGCATTGATCCAGGATCAGTAAACAAAAGCACCTAGTGGAACTCGAAACCTTCAAGGTTCCAAAAAGCCAGCAGGCAGTGATATTTAGTCATGGTTGAAGTACAACAACGTAAGTCTACACGAAGGAAACCTTATCAATGGAGCCACATCACTTTTACATAACGTCTCTCCTCAGCCACAAGTATGGCGGTTATGAGAAGCGCCGTCACCATTGGGTGCATTTTCAATCTATCATATCGTAGTTGATAGTTCGGTCCTAGAATCCGGTTTCATCAAACTCGAGGCTTAAAGCCTGGAACATCGAATCATACTCGTGCTGATGGGAGAAAGCAAAAATCGACTCACAGCTGGATTGATAGATGACATTTGGTAAAGTCTTCGCAATCATGTCGCAAGGCAGCCAGCTGATACAATGCTATTCTTGTATGGTGACGAGACATGTCCTAGAAAGTTGATATTCGCGTTTCAAGGCATGAAGAACAGCGCCTAAGAGAAACATAATGGTGTCCAAGAACAGGTGACGCAGCCTAATCATTACTCTTTGGTTTTCCAGATGCATGGGCATTGAAAATGCAGCCAACTCTGCTCGATCATGGTCCAGGATGACTGTGAAGAAGTGACCTACTGACATTCACTATGTTCCACAGTGTTCTATTGTTACCAGCTCGGACTGCCCAGTGGCAAACCCGTAAGTATATTTAGGAGTGGTCGAGCAATCAAGATTTACCGGTCTTCCGAAGAATGAACTTCGAGACAAGCTCGATCCTAATCTGAGTAAGAAGAAGAAGGAGTGGGAGCAGAAAGATCGGCGGAAAAGACAGGTGCTAGAACGACCGCCGGTTGGACTTTGGTCCTCAGGTTCTCAAATACAACCAGAACGCAGATAATTGTAACATCTGGATCTGATCCAGGGTCCAGAAGACTCATATCCCATCGCATTGAGTAGCCAATGAGCAGCTGGTTCACGATCCTCGTCCTTTCGCGAGAACTACTGCTGGAAATCCTCTTATTTGCCTCTTGGCACTTGAAATTTGAGCCAGGGGTGGCTATGGAGAAATGCAGCTGAAGTCGCCGTTGTTGACCAAGTACCCAGGCACCTACACACGACCACAAATCGTAATCTGCATTGTGGGAACCGATGAGATGAAATTAGAATCTGTTCCTAAAAAAAAAAGAGGATTTGAGGTTGAACTACAAATGACAATAAATAAGTGGCAAATGAATTTCAACGTACGGTTGAAGAGACGGAGTTTTGAGCGAGCCCGTTAATGACGGGTGTTAAAACACCCTGTCCTACGTCGTCGGACGCATTCATGTGGAATTATTACCCCACAGGTTTCGAGACGCCAAGGAATATGTGCTTACCGTCAAAGAAGCTGTAGGTCGGATATGAAGAGAAGGTCAGGATCATCGCACCGGGCCCCGTCGGTCCATCGGTGGCGAACAGGGACAGAAACAGGATAAGTAGATCTCCTAGCTATAGTACAACTATAGTAGCTGTTGACCCGTTTTTTTTTTCTACAGTGTGATTGACGAAAGAATGCCACATGTATTCGGCACAGCTACATCGAGTAGAACGGCAGTACGCAGCAATGGATGTCATAGAAGCGCGTGTTCTTCGAATCTCTAATACCATGACATGCAGCCGTTACAGCGTGGTTCTGTTGATCTTTTTCTTGAAGATCCCGCGATTTATCAAACGATATTTCGGGTGTAACATTGAGTCAACGAAAGAATGAATGTGCGGGGATCGTGTGCGCATCTTAGCAAAGCATCCCGTGCTTATACACCCAAAGATTGATTCGTCGGAATGTTTTGGGACCGACCACTAACCCAAAAAAATAATAATAAATCTCATTTTCAAAATAATTTCCAGTGGCAGTCGACTATCCGAATTCTATGATACAACGCACTCCACCGTCTCTCCTAGATCAAATAGTTATAGCTAGTTATCTACTGAGCTTTCGTACTTTTTGCTCTCAGGCCCCTCAGATTCCCTTCCCTTGGATCTCCTGCGAGATATATGGCGGAGAACAGGAAGAAGCCCAGGCTAGTGCTAATAGCACCTGCATAATATGGCCAAGCAGCACTGAGGAACCTAGGGTATCCATCGTGCCTGGGAGGAACAACAGGAACGGTTGTTGAGCTTTGGAGGTGTGTCCAGCTAGAAGGGTAATATTGGAAATCAGTTTCAGATAAGTGCGATAGAGCGTATAGTGTATATCCTAAACGCACCCTTTGCGCTTGTAATCGACGACAAACTTGAAAACACCATGCCGGTCTGGGACACGGAAGGTGACAGCGTATTTTCCTGGGGATCCAGGGACAGGAGGAAGAGCAGTGCGAATGTGAGGGTCGAGCATAGTAAACTCGAGTTGGAGGTCATCCAGCCCAGAATAGGGTTCCCATTTGTCCTTAGACGGATTGAAGCGGGAAATTTGAGCGACGTATTCCTTGTCGAAAAAGTGAATAATGCTAACTACGGACAGACTCAAGAGCAATACACTTACGACGACATCGTTAGTTGTATAGTGTTCCTTAGGCACGGAAGTGCCAACGAGATGGTGAGTCGTACTATCTATGCGCAGAACAAGAGACTCTTGGAAAGTCCAAGCAGCAAGATCAGCTGCAGCTTGTTGATTGCCAGATTTGACACCTCTACAAACCCTGTTAATCGACAGAGAGAAAACAAGTTTTAGCATTGCAACTTACTTGGAAATTTCCTTCTTAGCAAACTCATCACTGAATAGCTCGACACCTCCAACCCAGGTAGCACGCGCTCCACCAAGAGCCTGGAACCCAGCAGCAACGGCAAGCTGGCTTCCTGCCCATAAGCCTTCACCGCCCTTGTCAGCAGCGTCGAATAGCGCATCAGCAGTAGAGCCTTCTGAATCAGCAGCGAATCCTTCTGCAGGCGCACTCAAGATTGGGAAAACGAGAGGGTTGTTACCCAAGGCAAATGGTACACCAGAGAACCAAACTGGCGAAGAACTAGACGAGAGGATTTTGGATGATGAAGGTACGTCGATAGGCACAACCGTAGGAGGTTCTTTTCGTTCAGGGAAGTAGGATACCAAAGAAGAACCAGGAGGAGGAAGAATAAGCGAGAACTCAGGTGCAAGGGAAGTGACTAAGTTTTGTTTTTGACCAAGGGCGATGAGGAGGTTGGTCTGGCTAGACAAAAGTTGAACTAGTGCCTGTGGTGTAACGTCCTTGCCAAAGTCTTAATACCTTTGGTCAGTAGGCAAGCATAAACGAAGTAATAAGTGCGTACGTTTGGAATCAGGCGCGAACAATATGACGTGTGCAAAGGATGGAATATCATCCTCAATAAGGACAGGTGCTTCGTCTTTTGGTGCCCGGAATGTAAGGTCATATCCCTTCTCTGTATCCAAAGTCAATATCGCGGAAAGAAGCCACAAAGCCATTGCAGTCCACCTTTTAAACCATTAAAGAAGATAGAATAGTCTGGCTGACGAGCGGGATCCAAGATGACCAGCACGGAATTTCCAGAGCTCGATTTCGCATCCAGAACAGAAACAAAGCCGAATATTAGCAGAATGAACGTGTAAAAGGACCACATTGTAGTCCTCGACATGGACGTGTTTGTTGGAGGTACGCGAGCGCGCAGTTTAGTTACACGTCAGTTACGGTCTCTTCGCTGATTGGCTGCAATCTGTTTGGTTCTGCTGTCCATAGGCTTCTGATACTTCTTTCACTGGGAAGTGGCATTTTCCAGTGTAATATTTCGACTATTAGATAGGACACCTAAACAAGACTCTAGTAACACGAAAAAATAGAATAGTCCCAAGCAGACTGTGGCAGAAAAAGAGGGCAATAGTTCTTGCTTGAATCTCCGCGCAAACTCCGCTGGTCGTGGATCGTGGCAAGCCGGAAGCGACTGAGCCAAGTACATACGTACTTCCGTCATTCCTTCAACTGTACCCGGTTTTCAACCTTTCTCTCCTCTACTGTCTCGGCCATGGGTCTCTCTGAAGAACTCGAATACCTCAAGTCTCTCGTTGCCCAGCTAAATGAAAAGATCAAAACTTTAGAGGAAAAGGCCAAACCTTCCGGCACCCCGACTCCCGCACAGCAACTTCGGACAATTCTCGTTGGTCCTCCTGGTGCCGGTAACTCGTATTTCTCGCGTCTTCTGGTTCTGTTTCCTTAACGAACTGTTCTGCACAGGAAAGGGAACACAGGCTCCCCGGATACGCGACCAGTACTGCGTCTGCCATCTTGCGACTGGAGACATGTTGCGCGAGCAGGTCGCAGCAAAAACTCCTCTGGGTCTCGAAGCCAAGAAAATCATGGATGCTGGGGGTCTTGTTTCTGATGAAATCATGGTTGGCATGATCAAGGACCAGTTGGAAAACAACAAGACATGTAAAAATGGGTGAGTGCACGGTTGTGACGTGTTAGAGAGGCAGTTCTGATTTCATATATCTTTTGCTTTGGTACCTGTCTTTTCACCACATCAAATGTGAATTCAGTTTCGTGCTAGACGGATTCCCTCGTACTGTCCCACAGGCCCAGAAGCTCGATGGCATGCTGGACCAGCGTGGTGAAAAACTCGACTCTGTGATTCAACTCCTCATTGATGACCAGTTGCTTATATCCCGTATTACCGGCCGTTTAATTCACCCCGCTAGTGGAAGGACATATCATAAAGAGTTCAGGTGGGTCATCCGGAAAATTTTCGGTGTACATATCATTTACCTATCATTCCTCTTTCAATTCTCTTGATCCCCAGCCCGCCTAAGAAGCCCATGACAGACGATGTTACTGGCGAACCTTTAATTCAACGGTCCGATGATAATGTTGAGACATTGACCAAACGACTTGCTACATTCCACAAGCAAACCGGACCTGTCGTCGACTACTACAAGAACAAGGGTTTGTGGCAAGGGATTGATGCTGCCCAATCGCCCAGTGTTGTCTGGGACCATCTCCGCAAAGTGTTCACAACCAAAAAGGAGTGATAACTTGGACCCACATTGCCTGCGAGCTTTACCAGCTCACCTCTATACGCTAAATCTACACTTACACTTAGAGAATGATATGGCGCTTTACATAATTCCGTTCGAAGGTCGAGACATTTTGAAAGAAAGCTAGTGAGACAGGTCAGATTCTATTGTCCACATGGTTGAACCTGGTTAAATTCGAGATAATATTTGAGTAGCCGCAAATATTG